>CALYLW010000501.1:703574-726165 GCA_944989445.1 Ampullaceana balthica | reverse complement strand
TAAAAGGGTGCAGTTATTAATTAATTTTTTTAAAAAAAACTTTTAAAAAACTCAAATATCAATAAACATAATTGCCGTTGTCTGTATGTATGGATGTAACTAGGTGGCGCTGCGAAATTTATAATGCTGTTAGGTGGCACTGCGATCGATTTTGTTTGATAGTGCTGCACCAAAAATAACACTTTTCGAACGTTCCGCTTAAAATTGTTTAATATGATAATAAAGGAATCAAATTAAAATAAATGAAAGTTCTATGCAATGTATTTTTTTATTCTGATGTGTATTTATTTTGAAAACTTCCGTCATTTTTGACGGGTGATACACTAGTTAAATATAATAACTATGCAAACGTGAATCTTTTGCCAGAAAACATAGACGACAGCAAAATATTCAACATCACTTTCTAGCATAGGCTGGGGAGAGGGGGGGGGGTGTTTGACGTGCATTCTACAGCGTGACTTAAGGTACATCATAATATCTTATCTTATCTGTTTACAGACGCTCCTTCTATACAGAAGATTATTGCGTCCTACGCTTATCTATGGTTTGTGTTTAGTCCTGCATTTTTATCAGAGATTTAAATGTTGATAAAGTGTTGGTTTTCCTGGATTCTTCAGGCAACCCATTCCACGCCCGAATTCCGGACGGGAAGAAGGAAAACTTGTATGTGTTTGTTCTTGCATACGGAATAAGAAAGGTGTTTTTATCCTTATGTCTATCTGAGGGTTGTATTAAGTTATCTTTGTGTTGTATTTCTAAATTAGAATTAATTGCTTTATGTATGATTACTACTTTGCTCTTGGTTCTTCTATCCTCTAGTGTTTCAAGGTTTAATGATTTAACTAATGGTGTTATTCTTGTCAGTTTCGAATATTCTCCAGTAATGAATCTGGCAGCTCTTTTTTGAATTTGCTCTAGTTTATCAATGTTTTCTTTGGTGGATGGGTCCCATACAGAAGATGCATATTCTAGTGCAGGTCTCACCAAAGTGAGGTAGCATTTTAGTTTTATATCTCTATTACATTTGTTAAAGTTCCTTTTTATAAAGCCTAAGGCTTTGTTTGATTTTTTAATAACTTCATTGACATGGGGATTCCATGATAGTTTCTCATTTATTAAGACTCCTAAGTATTTTGCATCTTTAGTTTGGGTCAGTTCTTTTCCATGAATGTAATATTTTGAATGTATTTGTTTCTTTTTCTTTGTTACTCTTAACAGTTGACACTTTTCTGGATGGAAAGACATACTCCAGTTAGTTTCCCATTTTATCAATTCATCTAAGTCTTTTTGTAAAATTTTGCTATCTTGTTCTGATTTAATTGTTCTATAGATTATACAATCATCAGCAAATAGCCTAACTTTTGTACCTGTTGAGATGTTGTTGGGTAAATCATTTATATAAATTAAAAAGAGTAAGGGACCTAGCACAGTTCCTTGTGGAACTCCTGAGTTAACCTTTATTGGTGCAGATTTAGATCCATTAATTATTACAGTTTGCTCCCTGCCCAAAAGGAAGTCTTGGATCCAGTGATGTAAGGAACCTGAGATTCCAAGGTAGTTAAGTTTTTTAAGTAAACTAAGGTGGTGAACTTTGTCAAATGCTTTTGAGAAGTCTAGTAATATTGTATCTATTTGGTCATTTTTGTCCAAGCCTTTTGATAGTTCATCTATTAAACCTATTAATTGTGTTTCACATGATCTGTTTTTTCTAAAGCCGTGTTGATGTGGGCATAGGGCATTATATTTGTCAAGGTGGTTAACTATTCTACTATATATTATGTGTTCTAGTAATTTACAGGTGATACTAGTAAGTGATACAGGCCTGTAATTACCAGGGTCTGATTTATCCCCTTTCTTAAAGAGTGGACTTACATTAGCTAATTTCCAATCCTGGGGCACTTTGCCCTGGTTTAGAGAGGCTTGAAAGAGAACTACAAGGATTGGGGACAGTTCATTGCTTAGTTCTTTTAATAATCTTGCAGGCAAATCATCTGGGCCAGTAGCTTTGTTTATTTTTAAGTTTTTTAGGAGTGAATGTATACCTATCTCATCTACAGTTATGTTACCTATTTCCTCCATTTTATTTAAATTTATTAAAACTTCCTTGTCGCCTGAGGCAGAAAAAGATGATGCAAAATATGTGTTAAGGATATTAGCTTTAGTTTCATTATCATTATAGGTTTTATTATTTGAGCCTTTTAGTGTGGCTATTCCTGAAGGTTCCATTTTTTTAGATTTGATAAAGGACCATAAGTTTTTATTGTTATCTTTGGTAATTACATTGTTTATATATTCATTTTGGAGGTTCCGACTAAGTTTTTGTGTCAAGTGTTTAATCTTTAAGTATTTTTTGTGTATCCTATATGAATTGGTAGCTTTATATTTCTTAAATAAGTTCTCTTTTAGTTTGCATAGCTTTTTCAATCTAGAATTGAACCAGCATTTGTTAATTTTATTTGATGTTAGTTTTGTTGGAACATTCTCATCCATTATAGTTTTTAGATTTGTTTTTTATATCTTTCCAAATTTCTTCTACTGGACTATTTGTGTTAAATTTACTTAGGAAAGTTTGTTGGAAGTTAGCCGCTGATTGGTGTAGTTTTATTGAATTACATTTATTCCAAAGATAGATTATTCTTCTAGGTATCTTATTAATTTTAGTTTTTATTGTATTGGTGACCCTAACAATATCATGGTCGGACAGTCCTGGAATTATTTTATAGTCTAACACTAGTCCTGGTCTATTTGTTAGGAATAAATCTAGTGTTTTATTTTTCCTTGTTGCTGTTTTTACTATCTGTTCTAGGTTTATGTTGTTTATAGTGTCTAAAAAGTGTTCATTAATTTCTTTGTTAGTTTGATGGTTATCAATTGTATAATTTTTCCAATTTATATCTGGAAGATTAAAGTCCCCCATAATCCATAGAACTGCATTTTTATTATTCTCTTTTATGAAAGTTAATTGACTACAAAGATTGTTCATGTATTCTGGGTTTGTATTCGGAGGTCTATATATACTGCCTACAATAAGTGGGGATGAGTTTGGTGTAATTATTTTACAATAAATAGACTCTATATTAAAATTTTGCTGTGTAGTAATTTCTTCAGCTATGATATTTGATTTAATTGCAAGTAGCACTCCTCCATAATTGTCTGATCTGTCTTTCCTAAAAATATTATAATTGGTGTTTAAAATCTCAGAGTTATATATGTTGGGGTTCAACCAAGTTTCAGAACCAGCAATTATGTCTGGTTCTTCTGTTTTTATAAGTAGTTCTAAATCTGGAATTTTATTTTTTAAGCTTTGGAAATTAACTATTAGTGTTTTGAGAATGTTTAGATTATTATTATTATTAGATTTTTTATGGGTAATTTTATGGGTTTGTGTGGTTGGTTTCATTTTATCTAGTGGTTTATTTATAAAAGGATTAGCCAAAACACTGTAAGAGTTTGTGGTGATAAGGTCCTTATAGTTAAATAAATCTGAACTGATTTGGGGCAACCCACAATGTATGCAGTGCCAAGATGCATATTTATTTCTTAGGCCTATTGCTTTGTGCTTTGGTGTGTTAGAATGCAGGCATGCAATGTGGTACCATTCATTGCAGGTGTCACACTGAATGGTTCCTTGTTTGGTAGTGCATGCCTTAATACAAATTTGACATTTAGATGATACTGGGCCTGGGTTAAGTTCTATGTCGCCTGAGAGGAGCAAAATTAAGATTAAGTGTTTTTGCTTATATCTACATATTTTATGTTTCCATTGTTTGAAGGAGATTTCCTTTATTGTGCTTAAGATAGAGGTGTAGTCAGTGTGCTTTGTGTTGTGGTGGTTTATAATTATTGATATATTACTCTGATTTTTAGGATGTTTGTTGGTTGACGTTAATGTCCTTAAAAGTAGTGTGGTTATTACTAAGACTAAGATGAAAATTCTCATTTTCGGGTTAGTGTTAGACTAGGTTTAATTTTAAGGCTTAAGTTTAAGACTTAAGACTATTACTATTACTAATTACTATTACTATTATTATTATGATACTATAAGTTATGTATAATTTTGTTAAAGTGTGCTTGATTGTTCTAATTTGATTAAGTTCAATTAAATTTAAATATGAATTCTACACCTAGTAATTAATTTATTTGGAAGGTATATAAAATTGGTGATTTTATTTTATCAATGTTATGTACACAGTTTAATATTAATATATGTGTCTCTAAATGTTCTTAGACTTAGAGAAATTCATAGTTCTGTCCTTACATATTTAACGCCGTTCCGTAACGCTTCTAATGTCAGCTGACTGGGCCCCTCCATCACAACCCCATCATCGCTGGGTCCCCAGGAAGCGCTGTAGATGTCAATGACGTCATTGTTGAAGCTAAGAGCTTCAGCCTCTAGGGCATCAGTTATGGTTCCGTCAAGTAGTCGAACACCTGAGGCATATTCATATATAAATTAAATCATTTAATTATGAGTAAATTATAATTGTATATATTTTTTTTATTGCGTTCAACATATTATCAAAGTTGCCCAACCCACCTCCAATGCTGGCCTCGTAAGCCACGCCCACACCACAGACGCCATTGTTGGCACTGGCAGCAACCTCACCAGCACACCGCGTACCATGACTGAAACAAATATTCAACATGTAAGTTAAGTGCTTTACAACAAGACAAAGAAATATTCAACATAAAAATGTTTTACAAGCGGGAAATGAACCAGATCACATGTGCGTGTTTACCCGAAGTGCCGTACCCAAATATAGTAACTGACGTGCTGTGGTTGTCTCATGGACAGACAAATAATTTATAATTATTGACCAATCCACAGATCAATTTTCCGATCACACAATGCTTAGGTGAAAATCAAAGACAGTTGAAGACTAACAATAAACAATTTTTTTTGGGTGTTTTCTAGACTTATCTTATCTTATCTTATCTGTTTACAGACGCTCCTTCTATACAGAAGATTATTGCGCCCTATGGTTTGTGTTTAGTCCTGCATTTTTATTAGATTTAAATGTTGATAAAGTGTTGGTTTTCCTGGATTCTTCAGGCCACCCATTCTACGCCCGAATTCCGGACGGGAAGAAGGAAAACTTGTATGTGTTTGTTCTTGCATACGGAATAAGAAAGGTGTTTTTATCCTTATGTCTATCTGAGGGTTGTATTAAGGTATCTTTGTGATGTATTTCTAAATTAGAATTAATTGCTTTATGTATGATTACTACTATGCTCTTGGTTCTTCTATCCTCTAGTGTTTCAAGGTTTAATGATTTAACTAATGGTGTTATTCTTGTCAGTTTTGAATATTCTCCAGTAATGAATCTGGCAGCTCTTTTTTGAATTTGTTCTAGTTTATCAATGTTTTCTTTGGTGGATGGGTCCCATACAGAAGAGGCATATTCTAGTACAGGTCTCACCAAAGTTAATATTTTAGACTTAATATTTTAAAAACCGAAGTTGAATTTTCTGAATAATTGTTGAATATGTCAAACTTAAGATATAATTTATAATCCAGTGACCACCGTGATTTAACAAACATATTCTAATATCATCTAAACCTGTGCCAGCTGATATAACAGACATATTTTGTTATCATCTCAACCCCTGTCACTGACCTGTTGTCCGTGTTTGATGTGTCTGGCATGGGATCATTTAAAAAATCAGTCTGGTCATTTAAATCAGTGCTGGCCTTGGTCAACTGAAAAAGATTTGAATTACGCCATTGGACATTATCAAGAAATCGTTTTTGATGATATTGCAGAGGCGTAGCGAAGGTTTTTTTTTGTTTACATATATTATGTTAACGGGCGCCGGGGTTCAAGAGTGCCAAAAATGAGGCTTACAACCTTACAATATAATTAGTAAACAGGGGTAATTAATTCGGCGGGGTGAGGAGCCAATGTTACTGTTTGTCCTTGGCTACGCCTCTGTGTTATCTTTTATATTATATCCCTACAATCTATATTTTAATTTGAAAAGGAACAAAAAAAAATAAATTATTTCACACATGGTACATTGAGTTGAACACCCCCCGTCCCACCACTAAAAAAAGAAATAATGGACTAAAGTGCCACCCCAACAGTTTCTACTGGTGTCAGGGTTCTCACGTAGTTGTTGATCAGATCCGGGTGAGAGTGATCTATCCCGTCGTCAAGGATACAAACAACGACGCCTTTCCCTGTGAAACCATTGGTCCACACAACGGCCATGTTCATGTCTAGCCCTGCTTCACCCCCACTTTGACCCTGGTTTACCTGTCAGAAGTGGAAAAAATAATAAAATAAAACAACCCCGAAAAAACAAAGTTTTTGACTATAAATCCCTTATATTTATATATGAGACATAACTAAAAGTATTGATTATGTGCAAACGCGACAAACATTTACAGACTGAAGCCGAAATTATCTCCCCTGGCTTTAAAACAGGGGGGAGGGGGTGTGGACATGGACGGGTGGCGTCAACGCGTTAACTCAACTCCGGGTGGTTTACCTGGTTAAAACACGAGATGTGTTCACCGGTCGCTGGCATGAAGTTAAGTGACCCGTAAAATGTAAACAATAGCGACCGCTACATATAGTTTATATAGATAAACTAAAAATGCATTAATTTAATTACGGTACGTTCGATCGATCTGAAATTTTGATACGATGCATTGTTAGGTGACACGGGTCCGTGTGCCAAATTTCAGCTCGATGGCATGACGGGAAGTGGGTCATTTTCGACTTTCGTTTTTCCGCGTGCCCGACCAAGACAGAGACGGCGGTGAAGTTAATATAAGGGATTTAATAAAACAAACCTGTAAAAACAAAGTTTTTGACTATAAATCCATTATATATGAGACATAACGGTATTGATTATATTCAAACGCAACAAACATTTACAGACTGAATCTGTCTTAACTCCCCGGTGGGGGGGGGGAAGGGGAAAGGTCTGGTCACCGATCGCTGGACCGAGCTCAGCGTGACACGCAAAATGTAAACAAAAGCACGCTGGTACACCTGGTTAAAACACGAGATGTGTTCACCTATGGCTGGCGTGAAGTCAATTGACCCGTAAAATGTAAACAATAGCGACTTCTATATATAGTTTTATATAGATAAACTAAAAATGCATTTAATTACGGTACTTTTAATCGATCTGAAATTTTGATACGATGCATTGTTAGGTGACACGGGTCCGTGTGCCAAATTTCAGCTCGATGGCATGACGGGAAGTGGGTCATTTTTTACTTCTGTTTTTCCGCGAAGCCCGCCCAAGACAGAGACGGCGGTGAAGTTAATATAAGGGATTAAAACAACAGCTGAGCATTTGATTAGGTCTAGCGATTGTATGGTCTATATCAGATCTGAAACCTAACATCTGTGACAGAACAAATTCAAAACTAGAAGTCAATCTAAATCATGGGCTCACAACCAGTTTAAACAGGGGGCCCGTTCACTGTGCCCCAGGTCCGAATTATTGCTTAACAATATGATCATTGTTTGCTGCTTTGAGTACATTGATCCTCATATATTATAAATTGAGAGTTAGAAATGTTTATGTATTTGTAAAGTTTCTTTATTGAAGGCGTTTTTTGAGATAGAAACAAACATTCGGCCATTTATCATTTAGTAACCAATGCCAAAATGAAACAAGTCTAAGGAAACACTTTAATATGATTTGTGTTGGAAACTAAATAACCGTTAGCGCATTGTAAAGAATTATTTGTTAACTGTATTTTTCTGTCTGAGATGGACTATTTAAAAAGTTTGCAGCCTATAAAAAAGGGGTTTACATACCAAATACCACATGTCATTAAATTTGGGGTCAGTAAACGTAACATTAACTCTTGAGTTCCCATCTCTCTGTGTGATGTCAGGGGGAGCAACTCTGGTGAACACGGAGTCGTCCTCTATGGCCCTGATAGGCAACTCTAGTTGTTTGTCATGGAAGATGACCTTCCTCTTAACTCGGTGGAGTGTGACCTCCTGTTGAACATGCTTGACCTACGCAGAAGTGAAACATGCAATTAATCCAATTGTTATTGTTACTTTTTAATATAACAATATACAATGACGGCATAGAAAGAAAAAAAAAGGAGTGGGAGGGGGGGTTTGAGTTCCACGTAATGGTATTTTGGTTCAGACAACTTCGTGAGGCCAAATTCATTAGAGATGTGAGACTTGATCCAAATAAAATATTTGAAATGTTGTCGTTAGGTGTGTGCCCGGTAATCGGGTTTAGAGCCCTGCTGGTGTAGTTTTGAAAAAAGAAAGATGTTTCTTCCCACTAAGTTTTGCAGCTAAAGTGATCCATGATCTAGCTATAATGCAACTCACAGCGCTCTGGACTCTGCTCGTTTTAAATATAAGAGGCTGAGTACGTGGTAATATAACATAGCGACGATTATAAAGCAGAGTGCATCTTAGTTTATTATCACCTAGTTTATGTCTACCATATCTTATTTTAATTATGTGGCTCGTTTCCATAAGCTGCACATAAAATTGCAGTATTTCAGAAACAGCCATAGACATACAACACTTTGGTCAACTTACCCTGTAGAACTAAAACACTTTGGTAAACTTACCCTGTAGAACTACAACACTTTGATCAACTTACCCTGTAGAGCTATAACACTTTGGTCAACTTACCCTGTAGAACTACAACACTTTGATCAACTTACCCTGTAGAGCTACAACACTTTGGTCAACTTACCCTGTAGAACTACAACACTTTGGTCAACTTACGGTGTAGAACTACAACACTTTGGTCAACTTACCCTGTAGAACTACAACACTTTGGTCAACTTACGGTGTAGAACTACAACACTTTGGTCAACTTACCCTGTAGAAATACAACACTTTGGTCAACTTACCCTGTAGAACTACAACACTTTGGTCAACTTACCCTGTAGAACTACAACACTTTGGTCAACTTACGGTGTAGAACTACAACACTTTGGTCAACTTACGGTGTAGAACTACAACACTTTGGTCAACTTAACCTGTAGAACTACAACACTTTGGTCAACTTACCCTGTAGAACTACAACACTTTGGTCAACTTACGGTGTAGAACTACAACACTTTGGTCAACTTACCCTGTAGAACTACAACACTTTGGTCAACTTACCCTGTAGAACTACAACACTTTGGTCAACTTACGGTGTAGAACTACAACACTTTGGTCAACTTACGGTGTAGAACTACAACACTTTGGTCAACTTACGGTGTAGAACTACAACACTTAGGTCAACTTACCCTGTAGAACTACAACACTTTGGTCAACTTACCCTGTAGAACTACAACACTTTGGTCAACTTACCCTGTAGAACTACAACACTTTGGTCAACTTACCCTGTAGAACTACAACACTTTGGTCAACTTACGGTGTAGAACTACAACACTTTGGTCAACTTACGGTGTAGAACTACAACACTTTGGTCAACTTACGGTGTAGAACTACAACACTTAGGTCAACTTACCCTGTAGAACTACAACACTTTGGTCAACTTACCCTGTAGAACTACAACACTTTGGTCAACTTACCCTGCCATCTTGCTTTAGGATGTCCAACAATTCTGTGGCGCTCCGTTTTGATCTTGTTGTGGAGAGTGCGTGTTCCAACATAAACACTTTGATGTGTGGCAGCTGGGGGACAAAAATAGAAACATAATCTGACAATATTTTTTAATTTCTAAGCGACCCCAAAAAGGAGAAGGCGTTTAGTTTGTGTGTATTGTTTTAGAAATTAGAATTAAAAATAATATAAATGTATATCTGATCTTTCATAAATCCTTTTTTTAGTTCCTGACGCCATGCATGAGTGATGTTACGTGTAAGTGTGTATGTGTGTGTGTGTGGGGGAGGGAGGATGACTGTGTTGTATTGTAGATAGAAGGATACAAATTCAAGTTAGTTAGTTACAAAACAAAAATTTGATTTCCTTTATTACGTCTGTCACATGTGTGAGAATCATTGCTATTGTGTGCGTCAGTGCAAGTTGAATAAAAATAAGGGAGCGAGACTTGTAATAGAGGAGCAAGGAGTAATAAAGGATTTATTGAGCGAGACTTGTAATAGAGGAGCAAGGAGTAATTTCAGTAATACTAATAAAGGATTTATTGAGCCAGACTTGTAACAGAGGAGCAAGGAGTAATAAAGGATTTATCGAGCGAGACTTGTAATAGAGGAGCAAGGAGTAATAAAGGATTTATTGAGCGAGACTTGTAATAGAGGAGCAAGGAGTAATAAAGGATTTATTGAGCGAGACTTGTAATAGAGGAGCAAGGAGTAATTTCAGTAATACTAATAAAGGATTTATTGAGCCAGACTTGTAACAGAGGAGCAAGGAGTAATAAAGGATTTATTGAGCGAGACTTGTAATAGAGGAGCAAGGAGTAATAAAAGATTTATTGAGCAAGACTTGTAATAGAGGAGCAAGGAGTAATAAAGGATTTATTTCGTTACTGTGCTACAAGGGTGATGCTGACCCATTAGAGCAAGGGTCGGGAAACCATGGCTCGTGAGCCAGATGTGGCTCTATTGATGGCTGCATCTGGCTCTCAGACAAATGTTCAATTAATTTTAAAAAAAAGAAGTCTTATTCAGACTCATTTGATCTACATATAAGTTGCTTATAAAAACACAGCATAACAATGTTATTAAAAAGAATTCAGAGACATAATTCTTGTACTTTTAGTGTTGAAATTACACAAAATGCACACATTTACTTGAATTTCTAGTTTTAAACATAATGTATGGCTCTCAAAGAATTACTTTTCAAAATATTTTGAGTATATGGCTCTCTCAGAAAAGAAGTTTCCCGACCCCCACATTAGAGAGTGGACTCGTGCCAGGGGACATCATCCACAAAAGTAAGGGACAGTTCGAGACTTAACAATCTCATAGAGTCGACTTTCAAAGTAGTGGAGCTCAGTTGGTTGCTGTGTTAAGTTCTGCACATTTACTTCAATCAATTGTAATAACGATTAATATGATAGAATACCTTCTAGTGTTATAGAACGGCATATTTTACATTGTTTGTTAGAATTTAGTGCTTAATTGCCGCATTTGTATCACTTACTAGTATCACCTGTAAATTACTAGAACACATAATATATAGTAGAATAGTTAACCACCTTGACAAATATAATGCCCTATGCCCACATCAACACGGCTTTAGAAAAAAACAGATCATGTGAAACACAATTAATAGGTTTAATAGATGAACTATCAAAAGGCTTGGACAAAAATGATCAAATAGATACAATATTACTAGACTTCTCAAAAGCATTTGACAAAGTTCACCACCTTAGTTTACTTAAAAAACTTAACTACTTTGGAATCTCAGGTTCCTTACATCACTGGATCCAAGACTTCCTTTTGGGCAGGGAGCAAACTGTAATAATTAATGGATCTAAATCTTCACCAATAAAGGTTAACTCAGGAGTTCCACAAGGAACTTTGCTAGGTCCCTTACTCTTTTTAATTTATATAAATGATTTACCCAACAACATCTCAACAGGTACAAAAGTTAGGTTATTTGCTGATGATTGTATAATCTATAGAACAATTAAATCAGAACAAGATAGCAAAATTTTACAAAAAGACTTAGATGAATTGATAAAATGGGAAACTAACTGGAGTATGTCTTTCCACCCAGAAAAGTGTCAACTGTTAAGAGTAACAAAGAAAAAGAAGCAAATAAATTCAAAATATTACATTCATGGAAAAGAACTGACCCAAACTAAAGATGCAAAATACTTAGGAGTCTTAATAAATGAGAAACTATCATGGAATCCCCATGTCAATGAAGTTATTAAAAAATCAAACAAAACCTTAGGCTTTATAAAAAGGAACTTTAACAAATGTAATAGAGATATAAAACTAAAATGCTACCTCACTTTGGTGAGACCTGTACTAGAATATGCATCTTCTGTATGGGACCCATCCACCAAAGAAAACATTGATAAACTAGAACAAATTCAAAAAAGAGCTGCCAGATTCATTACTGGAGAATATTCGAAACTGACAAGAATAACACCATTAGTTAAATCATTAAACCTTGAAACACTAGAGGATAGAAGAACCAAGAGCAAAGTAGTAATCATACATAAAGCAATTAATTCTAATTTAGAAATACAACACAAAGATAACTTAATACAACCCTCAGATAGACATAAGGATAAAAACACCTTTCTTATTTCGTATGCAAGAACAAACACATACAAGTTTTCCTTCTTCCCGTCCGGAATTCGGGCGTGGAATGGGTTGCCTGAAGAATCCAGGAAAACCAACACTTTATCAACATTTAAATCTCTAATAAAAATGCAGGACTAAACACAAACCATAGATAAGCGTAGGACGCAATAATCTTCTGTATAGAAGGAGCGTCTGTAAACAGATAAGATAAGATAAGATTTGCCCCCTACAACCCTTATATAAACCATTCTGTCCCCTATATAAACCATTATGTCCCCTATTTAAACCATTATGTCCCATGTATAAACCAATCTGTCCCCTATATAAACCAATATGTCCCCTGTATAAACCAATATGTCTCCTGTAATGGCTCACCTCATGTTTGACTATGAAGCCATGATTTTGTGCTAAGACGTCTGCCGTTTCTCTGGAGCTGTTCTTAAGCTGGACAGCAAACAGGTTTAGGAAGACAGCTTCTGTTGCACCTGGGATAGGAGAACAGGTGAGGAGTATCCCAAACAGCCATGCTGTTACAGTAACTCCCATAGTGACAGCATCGTCGTCTGGGGAGAAAAGCGACCAATTGTATAACACTTGTGACTAAAACACAGAAGCAATTTCATCCACAGGCTGTATCAGATGGACAGCTGACAAAAGATACATTCGTGGCGGAATGTTTATAACGGAATGTCCCAATATTTTGTTATGGAAACTTCACAGTTGCGATGGACCGATGGAAATGATTGCACCCCTTATCAGAAATGTTCCCCAATTCGCGTCTGTTATCAAACCTCTACTGCAGGGATTCTTAACTTTCATTAAACCAGCATCAACGTTTTTTTTTAAATTATTTTTTTTATCTTCGTCCCACCACCTACCAGTATAGGGCTATCAATATGTAATTTAAAACTGAAAAAAAAATTAATATCAATTTTCCTCATCTCATTCAATGTCACATCGCCCCCACCAACATTTTTATGAGCTGCAAAAAATCCTGTTTGAGAACCCTGCTGAAGTAGAGATACGGGATTGGATTCTTTTATATTTGAGCACAGATTTCAGATGAATAATTTTTTGAAGTTTTACACTTAAAAAAGGATATTGGACCGCCCATAAAGTACGTCACGGCCCGTCTCGCTATTTTTGTTGACCATTTTAAACTCCCCCACCCCCCTGTCACAAATCTTGGACCCCTCCTCAAAGTACGTCAAAATTCGAACAAAAATTGTTTGTATTAAAATAATTAAAATTTAATATAAAACACCGTGACGTCACACATGGCTGGGAACCCCCCCCCCTGTCAAAAACTGTTAGACTTTCTTACACGCCCTCCCCCCCCTCTCTGGAGCGTGACGTACTTTATGGACGACCTCTATGTAGGACCTCAGGTAAGGGAAAAAAAAGAAAAATCATAAGACACGTGGAAGCAGTCTCTGGTAAGTTGATAGGACATAAACACAGCGGCAGCTGATAGGACATAAACACTAGGACAGCCGATAGGACATAAACACAGTGGCAGCTGATAGGACATAAACACAGCGGCATCTGATAGAACATAAACACTAGGACAGATGATAGGACATAGACACAGTGGCAGCTGATAGGACATAAACACTAAGACAGCTGATAGGACATAAACACAGCGGCAGCTGATAGAACATAAACACTAGGACATATGATAGGACATAAACACAGCGGCTGCTGATAGGACATAAACACTAAGACAGCTGATAGGACATAAACACTAGGACAACTGATAGAACATACACACTAGGACATCTGATAGGACATAAACACTAGGACAGTTGATATGACATAAACACTAGGACAGCTGATAGGACATAACCCTAGGACAGCTGATAGGACATAAACACTAGGACAGCTGATAGGACATAAACACTAGGACAGCTGATAGGACATAAACACTAGGACAACTGATAGAACATACACACTAGGACATCTGATAGGACATAAACACTAGGACAGTTGATATGACATGAACACTAAGACAGCTGATAGGACATAAACACAAAGGCAGCTGATAGAACATAAACACTAGGACATATGATAGGACATAAACACAGCGGCTGCTGATAGGACATAAACACTAAGACAGCTGATAGGACATAAACACTAGGACAACTGATAGAACATACACACTAGGACATCTGATAGGACATAAACACTAGGACAGTTGATATGACATAAACACTAGGACAGCTGATAGGACATAACCCTAGGACAGTTGATAGGACATAAACACTAGGACAGCTAATAAGACATAAACACTAGGACAGCTGATAGGACATAAACACTAGGACAACTGATAGAACATACACACTAGGACATCTGATAGGACATAAACACTAGGACAGTTGATATGACATAAACACTAGGACAGCTGATAGGACATAACCCTAGGACAGCTGATAGGACATAAACACTAGGACAGCTGATAGGACATAAACACTAGGACAGCTGATAGGACATAAACACTAGGACAGCTGATAGGACATAACCTAGGACAGCTGATAGGACATAAACACTAGGACAGCTGATAAGACATAAACACTAGGACAGCTGATAGGACATAAACACAAGGGTGTTCTGTCACGCGCACTTTATTACACTTTATTATACTTTATATACCCTTCCCCCCCATCCTGAAATCAATGGAAATTATTTACTAACGATTCGAAATATAAAATTGAAACAAACATATAGCTGAAAGTGGAATTGATTAATTATGCATAGGATCTGTGAAATTGTCAAAAATTAAGAAAAAGAAGTGATTTCTGTTGTTATAAAGTAAATAAATTATCGTGTCTGTTAGTGTTCTTGCCATGTATCGTGTCTGTTAGTGTTCTTGCCATGTATCGTGTCTGTTAGTGTTCTTGCCATGTATCGTGTCTGTTAGTGTTCTTGCCACGTATCGTGTCTGTTAGTGTTCTTGCCACGTATCGTGTCTGTTAGTGTTCTTGCCATGTATCGTGTCTGTTAGTGTTCTTGCCATGTATCGTGTCTGTTAGTGTTCTTGCCATGTATCGTGTCTGTTAGTGTTCTTGCCATGTATCGTGTCTGTTGGTGTTCTTGCCATGTATCGTGTCTGTTAGTGTTCTTGCCATGTATCGTGTCTGTTAGTGTTCTTGCCATGTATCGTGTCTGTTAGTGTTCTTGCCATGTATCGTGTCTGTTAGTGTTCTTGCCATGTATCGTGTCTGTTAGTGTTCTTGCCATGTATCGTGTCTGTTAGTGTTCTTGCCATGTATCGTGTCTGTTAGTGTTCTTGCCATGTATCGTGTCTGTTAGTGTTCTTGCTATGTATCGTGTCTGTTAGTGTTCTTGCCATGTATCGTGTCTGTTAGTGTCTTGCCATGTATCGTGTCTGTTAGTGTTCTTGCCATGTATCGTGTCTGTTAGTGTTCTTGCCATGTATCGTGTCTGTTAGTGTTCTTGCCATGTATCGTGTCTGTTAGTGTTCTTGCCATGTATCGTGTCTGTTAGTGTTCTTGCCATGTATCGTGTCTGTTAGTGTTCTAGCCATGTATCGTGTCTGTTAGTGTTCTTGCCATGTATCGTGTCTGTTAGTGTTCTTGCCATGTATCGTGTCTGTTAGTGTTCTTGCCATGTATCGTGTCTGTTAGTGTTCTTGCCATGTATCGTGTCTGTGAGTGTTCTTGCCATGTATCGTGTCTGTTAGTGTTCTTGCCATGTATCGTGTCTGTTAGTGTTCTTGCCATGTATCGTGTCTGTTAGTGTTCTTGCCATGTATCGTGTCTGTTAGTGTTCTTGTCATGTATCGTGTCTGTTAGTGTTCTTGCCATGTATCGTGTCTGTTAGTGTTCTTGCCATGTATCGTGTCTGTTAGTGTTCTTGTCATGTATCGTGTCTGTTAGTGTTAGTGTTCTTGCCATGTCTGAAAGAGTCATCCTCCCTCCCCCCACCCTTTTCCCCCGGAACAACACACAAATCCCAAAGGACCATGTGCATTCGGTGTTTAGCCTTTTATTTCAAGCATTGTTATAAATAACTACACAATTTAGACAAACAAACCTGTTAAGATGTTCTTACAAACCTGTCAATATCTTCTTAAGAACATGTCAATGTTTTATTTGTTATATCCAGTGATTCCAGTTTATAATTTAGCACTTCGCTCCAGTGTCGTAACAACGGGTTGGCATCGGGGCAGTTGCCAAGGGCGCCAGCTAAAAAGGTCGCCACTAAATCTCAAATTTTTAAGTTTGTATTTAAATAAATACTGTCGGACCGCTCTAAGTCTAACTCAAAAGGACCCGAAAAAAAAATCGACTTACGGAGTTTTTGAGTTAGGGAAAATTGCGTTAAAGGCGCCGATTAATCAAGGACAATGTAGATATTGAGAGGTGGGGGAGCAGCCATACCGGCTAGTAGGCTTGACAGGAAAGAGAGGCGGTGTCTGAAGTTTCATATGAAAGGAAGCAAACTTGCTTTGACATACAAACTGAAAATTAGTATTGTTCCTGTCTTATGCATTTTTTATATTCACGTTGTATGACTGTCACTATCAGACTTTGTAATTATTGTCATAAATAAAATAAGAGAAATTCAATTATTTTTCTTAAAAAAATGAAAAAAATCGCAAAGCTGAAATTTGTCAATTTATCAAGGGCGCCAAAAATAAATTAGCCAAGGGCGCAAAAAACCAAGTTACGACTTTGCTTGGCCCCCCCAACTGCCAATTATATTTATAGCGAAACTTATTTAATCATTTGAATAATTTTTTTCACTATACTATGAACACCGTGGACTTAATCCACGTGGACCTAATTGGGTTTAAGGTTTACCTGTTAGCTGACGTCATGCAGCCTACACATTGTCTTTGAAATGACGCCCTGGGTGCAATGAATCAAAACATGGACCACCCTACGTCAAATCTCTATTTCATATTTATTGTATTAAGTACTAGGACTACTAGGAATAGGATATACAGCTAAGGGGCCGTCCATAAATGACGTCACGCACCTAGGGGGGGAGGGGGGTCACACTTTTGTGACGATGTGTGACGAGGGGGGGGGAGGGGGGGTTGAAGAAATGTGACGTCACATCAAAAGGGTAACTTTCAATAAAACTTCCACTGAAATATTTGGTCACTTACAATTTATTTAATGATTTTTTTTTAAAATCAGTGCTTCTCAATGTGCCGGTCGGTAGGCCATCAGACGCTGTCAAGACACTAAAATTAGGTCTAATTATAATCTTCAAGTTTGAGAATCCACAAGATAACGTATGAAATTGTTACACTGCGTCGTTTGATGTTGACATCAAAGCATTTGTGATGTAACCGCAGCTACGTTTGTTTCTCTCACGGCAGGAGTCGTCGAACATTTTTGCCCATTACCCCAAAATATACAAGTTTATGTGTGCGTTACCCCCCCCTACCCACAGACTCTAGGTCCCGCTCACATGACTCGGGGATTTGGGGGGAGCGTCGTTAGTCCCCGAAAATGCTACTGATGAGTTTTACAAACATGACAAGTGTCTAAAAATGATCTGAATATGATTATGTGTAGATATTTTAAGTCAAAAAGACACGGAATATCCTTTTTCATTAAAAGGGGAGGGGGAGGGGAGGGAATCTATTTGATAGAATTAAAAACGTTTTAAGTTTGATATAATTGTTCGATTGGTTTTTGGTCAAACGCTCCTGGCCATTCTAGTCTTCTAGAATCTAGATATAAAAATAAATGAGCCCATTTAAAATTAGTCAAGTTCAAGTATTCATTAACTTTATTGAATGCATAAAATTTTTGACATCGCAATTCGAGAGGAGCACAAAATAACTTTTCTTCTTAGCTCAGTTTTTAAGGCATTAATCATCATCATATATATATTTACGCTCAATTATGTAGCCTAACGCTAAGGGACATCACTCTGCATTTTGTTTTAATTTTGTGTTTTAAGCAGTGCAGATTGACTCAAATAGTTGTTTTTTGGTGCAGTAATTTGGTGCGCTGCTTTCTAAAATTAGTTTAAAAATCGTGTGGTGATTAGCACTGTAAAAATTATTATATAAATACTTTGTTTAATTTTCAGGAATATTTTTTTATTTATCATACAAGGATAAGTTACTTGGGCTTTTGACCAACAAAAAAAGTGGGCACCGTAGGCGCACTACAACCTCTATTTTAAATTACTTTGTGTACATTTAAGGAAGTTTAATATTAAGTATCTATCATACAAGGACAAGTTTGTTGGGCTTTTGAAAATAGTGGGCGCCGTGGGCGCCCTAAATAAAAGTGTACATTTCAGGAATATTTCGTATTTATCATAGAAGGATAAGTTACTTGGGCTTTTGACATAAAAAATAAAAATAAATAAAAAATATAATAAAATACTTTGTGTACATTTAAGAAAGTTTAATATTACGTATTTATCATACAAGGACAAGTTAGTTGGGCTTTTGAAAAAGGTGAGCGCCGTAGGCGCCCTTAAAAAGGGGGCGCCGCAGGCGCCACGGCGCCGCAGCACAAACTAGTATATATATATATTTACCCTCAATTATGCTTGACTGACTCACTTTGGCTTAACGCTATGGGACATCACTCTGATGTTTTAAAAATTGAAAATATAGACTTAAAAATCATAAACATTTTGGTTTCCAGATTAACATTAAACACCCTCTACACTTTTATTAATTGAACAATTTCATGCGGACGCTCGAAAAGAGTTATTTTTTGGTGCAATAATTTAGTGCGCTGCTTTCTAAATTTTCTCGCCGTAAAAAGATATTATATTGCGTCATTGTTTTAGCTCATATTTTAATTTTGGAAAAGGGAACGATGTAAAAAGAGGATTTGAGGATTGTTAATAATATAGACTTTGTGTACATTTCAGGAAGTTTAATATTTCGTATTTATCAAACAAGGAAAAGTTACTTGGGCTTTTGACAAAAACAAAAGTGGGCGCCGTAGGTGCCCTACAGCCCCTATTATAAACTATTTTGTGTACATTTCAGGAAGTTTAATATTACGTATTTATCATACAAGGACAAGTTAGTTGGGCTTTTGAAAAAGGTGGGCGCCGTAGGCGCCCTAAAAAAAGCGGGCGCCGCAGCACAACCTAGTTTTAAATATCACAGAAAGGATACTTGATACAGACAAATCATGTGGACTAAGATTATTGTCACTCGTGACTCGTGTCAATATAAATGAAAGTAGGGTAGATTTAGATGTCTTCGTATAGTACGTAGGTAAGAAATCATCATAGTTGTCAAATAAAAACAAAAAGCATTTTCTGGAAGGAACCGGTTCAATAATGGGCATATGTTCCAAGCGTACACGTACACATGACGAATTGTAATATATCTAGTGGATTGTAGTGGATGTTATATGTCCCAAATGAGTCTGCATTACCCCCAAGAATTCCCTTTTTGACCTCAGATGAGGTTATTTACCTCTGTTCGCCGACCTCTTTCTTACGGGATGCCCGTCAGTCAATTGAGGGATTTTTTAAAAATACATTTTAAAAGTGTTATTTTTAAATAATTTTTTTTCTAAACAAAGACGTTAACGGTGATGATTAATATTCAATGTTTAATTTGTATGCATTAAAATAAAATATAATCTAAGGATGTTAACACAGTTCGTTTTCTGAAGGCCGGTTAAACGTTTATTTTAAAAAAAAACTTCACATGGGCTACGATATTACAAAGTAGATCTTCACCAAATAAATAATAAATACTTAATGACAATAAAAGTGATTTGTAACATACTTATTTTCAAATAGAGAATAAACTGTTTTTTAAAATATTTTATATATATTTGGGGGGGGGTAAAAGATTTGTGACGTACTTTTAGAGGGGGGGTCTAAGTTTTTGAAATTAAAGTTGATGTCCAGCTCCCCTGTGGTCAAGGGGCAGGCAACTCAAACGTTCATCAAAGTTATTGCTGTAGTTTCATAACTTCCATTGAGTCCAAACAAAAAGACAAACCATTCATAACACGTGACACAAGCCCTTCATAACACGTGACACAAGCCATTCATAACACGTGACACAAGCCATTCAGAACACGTGACACAAGCCATTCATAACACGTGACTGTGACACAAGCCAAGCTCGTTAGGGAATTAAATGTATAAACTCATAAAGTCAGACTATCAAAAGATTCTTACCTCAAACTTCATTTCCAGCTTGTGTTGATAAAAGGACCAATGTTTCCACAATGTAATATCTCCTATATGCGGGGGTCGCGTACCTGGCACTCATTGCTGATAGCACACACCCACACCTTCAATGTTGACTTTAAACCTATCCGTGACGTCAGGGGGATTAAAAACGTCGTGACACCCTTATAAGGCTGACTTGGGTGGATGTGGTAAAACTGGGGAAAATGAAGGGGGTGCTGGAGCGTGTGTGTGTGTGTGTGAGGGGGGGGGGCTTGAAACTTGGTGGTTGAGTTAGAGCTAAACAAGGGAGCACACTATGATAACTTTTAGCCAAAACGAAATAACTCTTGCGGGCTTTGGTTAAAAGAAACAAAACCCACATTAAACACGCCATTCAGTGAAATTATTCATTCACTGTCCAGTTGGTATATTAAAATAAAATATTTATTTTACTGACCCCCCTCCACTATGTCACAAATCTCGGACCCCCCCCCTAAAGTACGTCACACTTTCCAATTTTTTTAAAATTAACACCTAATTAAAATATTTAATTTAATACTTAAAATACACTTCACTATTAAATTGTATTATATATAAAATTTCCACTTAAAAGTAGGGATGTACCTGATTCAAAATTTTGAAATCCGGCTGGAGCTGAAGTGGGCCGGATTTATGACGTGAAATCCGGCTGGAGTCGGAATCAGATTTGTTAAAATGGCCAGATTCCGGATTTTCCAGGGCCATTGTGATTATGAATATATATATAAATTAGGGATCTACTGGCCAGCCGGATTTATGAAGTGAAATCCTGCCGGAGACGAAGCCGGATTTTTAAAAGTACATAATAAAAAGGAAACAAAACAATTTGACTAAAAAAAAGACTAGATTGACAAATTATGTGACCAACTCTTGTGCTATATTTAATCTGTTTTATTATGGTCCTATGAATTATATTTCATTCAAAAATATTCACTGGACATCATCTGTGTTCATCCATAGTTACGACTGACATCAATCTTTCACAATCATCGTTTCCTGGAAGGATAATTGCAGACAGATCAACTCGTCCTCATCTAGCCACTTTAACAGCCTCTGGATGTGCATTTTCTCCTCTGGCAATAACTGCCATGGGTTCTCTTTGACTTACAGAAGTGATTCTCAAAGGACGGATGCGTTTTATCTGAGTTGATTCTTGAACAGTTTGGGTATGCACATTCTCCTGAGCCCGAGCTCTGTGTTGTCCTGTATGTTTCTTCAACATTGTTTGTGAGGCAAAATATGAGTGACATACTTTGCAAAGTCGATCAAATAAGCAGATAATCATATGGTTGAACTTTGAAAGCTCCTGTTGATCTTGGCATGATGTAATCAAATTTGAGAGTTTGTGCTACAAACAAGGAAGGAAATTTATGAGAATCTGCATCTGCTCTTTCTTAAGCTTTGAGTCCATCATTTGTTTCGTTGATTGTGATTGGAGGAGGGAAGAATCTTTAAGGTAAAACGTTAAAATATGAGCTTCATGCTTTGTCGCAACATTTCATGTCCTGATATTTAATAACAATTTGAGTGAAATATTGGCTGGTGCGAACATGATTGTCAAACCATTCCTGATCCTTCGATATCAGTCCTGCTGTATCCAATTCAGATTTATGAACAACACATTCAGGAGATACGCATTTCAATGCTATTTTGACATAAAACCAATTCTAATGTTTCACAAAATTTTTGAAAATTATTTTTAAAGCTATTTAAATTCTACTAAAAAATATAAATAAATTAGAAAAAAATACTAAAAATAATAAATGTGTGACATCACACATGGCCTGACCCCCCCTCACCCCCCGGAGCGTGACGTACTTTATGGACGGCCCCTAAATGGACAAAAGTGAATATTTCATGTACAGAGTAATTCAGATGGCCTACTCTTTACCCCTTTTTCACTTAGTCCTAGTTCCGCCATCATCGGACTTGGTTGTGTCCATTTTTCAAATATGCGCAGGCATTTAAACCTATTTTGTTTAATGAGGTTTTAATCACCATAGTTTCACATGTAAGAATGATGTCGCAAACCTGAGAAAAATTTATTAAAACATTATTGTTGAGCCACCTTAAATAATTACTCAAAGTAAGTACTTTTTCTCTCTCATGACATTAACAACCTCCCGATATATTTTAATTTCTTTACTTCTTTAAAGATCTATCCTTGAGTATCACCTTGCTATGTGACAAGACAATATACATGTGGTCACCACAACAGAATAT
>CALYLW010000501.1:558798-702383 GCA_944989445.1 Ampullaceana balthica | reverse complement strand
ACAATATATATGTACACAACTACAAAACTATACAATATATATATAATATATATGTACACAACAGTATATATAGCGTAAATGTGGACACCACAACATAATATACACACGTATATATACAACAACTTTAATATATCCCCATATATTTAAAATAAACACTAAGGTCATACATGACTTTGCAAAATGTTTTTTTAATTTCTCTTTAAAATTGAACAGATCCTAATAAATTTTTGACAAAAACCATTTTGATACAAGATAAAATGAGTGAGCAAATATAGTACAGCAATAAGTTCAATAACAGCACATAATTTAAGTTTCTTTGACGTCAAAAATCTGTTTAAAAAACAAATGTTAAAAATCACATTTTATCATAAAAAGAACCTGGGGTTATCAGAAAATGATAAAATAAACTATTGCTCTATCAAGTTATAACAAAAAGGAACATAATCACCATGGATAGCACCACGCACATTCAATAAACTGAATACATTATTTCATACTCCCAAAGTATGGAATTTTGTGCTAATTCATTGTCCCCTTTTTAAAAGGCAACAGGCAAAAACAGAAACTAGACATCAACTAATTTTGTATGAAAGTCAACTAATTACAATAAAAGACTGAAATATATATATATATTGTGGTCACACAATCTTTAACTGAATTGCATGTAGGTGCATAATCCAATAAACTTTACTACTAACCGTCTTTGATATAATATAATCACTAGAGAACTTGAACCAACATTCATGCCCATACAGTGGTGCTCCAAACCATACCCAACTCACTAGTGACCCAAACCATACCCAACTCACTAGTGACCCATACCATACCCAACTCACTAGTGACCCAAACCATACTCAACACAATATTCTCCCAAATTTGGAATTTTGTAAACCATAGACTAAGATTTAAACTAAAATCGTTATGGTATAGTGCTAAAATATTTAGGATTCTCTATCTCATAATAGATGCGCCATAGAATTTTAGACGAGAACAAAGACTGGTCAATAACACCCTCAACAAGTTATCCATATTCTCATCTCATCTCTTGTTCATGTTTTTACTCAAATTAAACAACAAAATGTAATCTATAAAAAAAATTCTGGAACTTTTATGTGATGAAAACAACAAGATAGCTGATAAATAAACATAACAACACCTGAATAATCTAAGGGTTGAACTGAATACGTACAAACGTTTAATTCCCAGCTTACAATACTGGTCATATATTTTGACTTCAAAATTTGTAAATGTGTTTTAAAATGTAAAAATTAGTTCCCCAAGAGTAACATCAAACCAATTTAATCCATTCTATCCATGCTTGTACATAGGAGAAAATAGATTAAAATTGTATAATTTCCTTAAGGCCATACAATTTTATCCATTCTATCAATGCTTGTACATATTAGAAAATAAATATGTTAGTATTGTATCATTTCCTATAGGCCATACAACTTAATTCTTTACAACTCAAAGCGTAGCAGGCATGAAATGTTTTGGTGTCTAATGTGTTGGCCCTACTGACCCAGTTTCTCTCTCAAAATATTGTCCAGCTTGACGGCGTCTGCTGCAAACTTACGAATGCCGTCACTGAGCTTGTCTGTGGCCATCTGGTCCTCATTCATCTGCCACCTGAACACTTGCTCTGTCACTGTCACTTTAGAGATCTCTAGAGATTTGGCTGGAACAACAACAACAAATTGTTCAAAGTTGTATTTGTTTGTTTGTTTGCCTACTGTAACTATTTGAAATCAAACCAACATCATCAAGTTTCTTTTTCTTCTATCAACACATTTAATATTTGTTCTATCAACAGTTAATATTTCTTCTATCAACACATTCAATATTTGTTATAATCAACACAGTTAATATTTCTTCAATCAACACATTCAATATTTCTTCTATCAACACAGTTAATATTTCTTCAATCAACACATTTAATATTTCTTCTATCAACACATTCAATATTTCTTCTATCAACACATTCAATATTTCTTCTATCAACACATTTAATATTTCTTCTATCAACACATTTGATATTTATTCTATCAACACATTTAATATTTCTTCTATCAACACATTTAATATTTCTTCTATCAACACATTTGATATTTATTCTATCAACACATTTAATATTTCTTCTACCAACACATTCAATATTTCTTCTACCAACACACTGAATAATTGGGCTATAATATGAGCAAGAAACAGATGAAGATATATAACTAAATATTTAAGAATTTTGAACTTATTCAATATATTATAATTAATCAGCACTAAAAACTATATATTTATAATATGTTCCATCTCAATTTTTTCAACCAAGTCTTCTTTCTATCCTTACAGACACTGTTACAGAAACTCCTTCTATACAGACACTCCTTCTATATGTTACAGACACTCCTATACAGACACTCCTTCTATACAGCCTCTGTTGTATTGGTATTACAGCATTACAAACACTGTCCCACTGACAAATCATGGCCAACAAATAACTGAGAACACTGCTACTAAATATTTATCATGTTGTTTAACTCAATAGCTCCTGAAGGGCTACTTCCATATCTATTTCATATTCCGGACAAAAGGGAAGCAACTTCGTTAAGCTTTTGATTCCATTAGAAAAATGCTTTTCTTTTCTAAAGACAGTGGTTTATCTTAAAAAATAAAATGATTAATGCATCTAAAAATGAATTAAGTTTAATAAAATATTAACATGCACTGCGAAATAATGACGATTAAAGACCGATAACGCGATTTTTGGCACCTCGGGTGAATACATACGCGATATAGACGCGTCTAATTCACACATGGATCGAAAGTGAAATAAGATCAAAACATCCCGTAATTTTTATTGAAATCTCGTAGAATCACACAATAGCCGGAAGTCTCGAGGAAAGCGAGATTTCAATGCTATTTTAAACTAAAAATGCAAGAGTGCGTAGCTAGGCAAACAGACGCATTTGGTCGCATCCGTACGGACCCCTATAAGGACGTATTTAGTCGCATCAGGAGTTAAAAGTAAAAAAGTTTGGTACCTACCATTCTCTTCATCAAGATACTTCTCTACTGGTTCTGTTGACTGAGATAACTTATCAAGTAATGCTGGTCTAAAAAAACAATGGTAAAAAACAATTGACAAAATACAACAAACTTTCTTATTGAAGTCAATTAACCATTCATACTGTACAGAAATATGGAATATAAAATAAACACGGCTGGATGAAGCTATCAGCATGTCAATAAAATAAACACGGCTGGATGAAGCTATCAGCATGTCAATAAAATAAAAGGAGAAGCCAACTGCCCATGTGAATAACAGTGGCATCATTTCTACAACAATACAATCATTTACACACAAAGAATGCTCCGATAAAAGAGCAATGTAATATAACTAGCAATGTGTACCTTCAAATAGAACTCTACTTACGAAATAGTTAGAAGATCACAGCCGGCCAAACCAAAGATTTCTCCAGTGTTTCGGAAGGAAGCCCCCATAACAACGGTCTTCAAGCCAAACTTCTTGTAGTAGTTGTAAATTTTTGTGACACTTTTCACACCTGGAATAAGAAAATAATGAGTTTTTCAGTAAAAATCGTATTGTGCAACAGGTGTGACCGTAAGCTCATCAAACAGTGGAAAAACAACATTTTAACATCTCAATACCGGGTTCTTAATTTAAAAAAAGTAAACCTGCATATGTTATTAATATTTTTTAAAAAAGGAATAATTTTACCTTTCTTCAGTTATTATTATTCAGATAACTTTTGATACAAATACTTTTTAAAAAAAAATAATTCTTTACCAAATGTACTGGAGATGACAAACCCAAAGTATAAATTCCATACCTGGGTCTTCAAGAGGATCAAAAGTTTTGTTTTCAGTGTTGGCCACAAACCAATCCAGAATTCTTCCAACAAATGGTGAGATCAAAGTAGCGCTTGCATCAGCACATGCAACAGCCTATAGCAGGAGACAATATAAAAAAGAGCAAACATTTCTTAAATAGCAGTAGGCAAAATCAAAATAAGCAAACATGTCTTAACTCATTAGCTCCTGATGCGAATAAATGTGTCCTTATAGGGGTCCGTACTGATGCGCCCAAATGCGTCTGTTCGCCTAGCGACACACTCTCGTATTTTTAGTTAAAAATAGCACGAAATCTCACTTTCCTCGAGACTTCCGGCTATTGCGTGATTCTACGAGATTTCAATAAAAATTACTGGATGTTTTTATCTTCTTTCACTTTCGATCCATGTGTGAATTAGTTTGACCCGTCTATATGGCTTATGTATTCACCCGAGGTGCCGAAAATTGCGTTATCGGACTTTAATCGTCATTATTTCGCAGTGGATGTTATATTATTATTTAACTTAATTAATTTCTTGATGCATTAATCATTTTATTTTTTAAGAATATCTTTAGAAAATAAAAGCATTTTTCTAATGGAATCAAAAGCTTAACGAAGTTGCTTCCCTTTTGTCCGGAATATGAAATAGATTCGAGAGTAGTCCTTCAGGAGCTATTGAGTTAAATCAATACGTTCAGTAGAGTAACATTTTAAAACCATTTCTCTCCTTAATATGTTACCACTATCTCTCATATTAAAAAAAATATAAAAAAAAGAATTAAATAATGCTTCACTATAAAATATAAAAGTGTTAAAAATTTTACCTGGTAAAAATTGAAAATCAGTGTCATATTGCAGTGTATTCCAAATTCTGATTCAAGGATTCTGTAAAGTAATAAATATAAAAAGTCTACTCATTGCCATAATAACTTCTGTTGTTAGTTTAGAGATCAGGATAACTCTGGTTAACAAAAGACTTTTATTTCCTTTACTTATTGTCTCCTAATTGTCACCAAGCTTTATCCCTTATTTGACAGATTAATTGCTTTTGTAATCTATATTTAACAACATATTCATTCTCAGCTACTGTGTCCAGGCTTGTTTTCTATGTGTTCTGTGGTTTTCAAATCTTTCAATCATTCTGTTGGTTCCATGACAGTGTCATAATGAAATGTTTGAAATGATTGTATGCCTCAATGTATGATTGCAATATTTCAATTTACATTTTCAAAACAATCTCCAGTGAAATTTTCAACAAATTTTTTTTATTTATCTCAGTAAAATTCCCAAAAACTATCTCAATATGATTGATGCAAACTTTTAACGATTTCGAATATACACCATTTTTAATACATTGACAAGTGGTTACCAAAAAAAAAGATTAATTAACTATTTTCA
Source organism: Ampullaceana balthica (assembly GCA_944989445.1). Lineage (NCBI taxonomy): Eukaryota > Metazoa > Mollusca > Gastropoda > Lymnaeidae > Ampullaceana > Ampullaceana balthica. The sequence goes on along the minus strand of CALYLW010000501.1, from coordinate 697,138 downwards.
TTCACATGGCTCTGTTAAAAAAGTTATTCAAGTATGAGGATCCTGAAAGTTCCAGCATTTATTGACTATATAAAATAAAAAAGTGCAGCTTACCTGCAGGCCTGAATGCCCTCCCAGGTTGAAGCCAACTTAATAAGAATTCTCTCTTTATCAATGCCAGCATCTTTGTAAAGCTGTATCAACTTCTGGGCCTTCTCCACCATTGCTTCTGTATCAAAGGAAAGCCTGGGGGATCGAAAGATGACAGTATAACTCAACAGCTCTGTATAAATAATGTGCTCATATTTCTGCATCTAACATAAAAACTAAGCTAAATCCAAATCCATATATATATATCAATAGAATATAAAAAGAGAATGTATATAATGACACAATTGTCTAGTTTAACTAGGAATCATAACAACATTTTAGCTCATCACCTTGCATCAACCTCAGTGGATACTCGGCCAGGAATTATTTTCAGAATCTCCACTCCAAAATTGACACAGACTTTGTCAAGAGCATTTACCAACTGATGTGGTTCCTTTCTGGTGGTTTTAAAACAAACATTGTTAACTAAAGGAAACACACTTTTAGTTTATACCCAAACAACTCTTTGAAAACTTTCTTGTTTATATGTAATAAAGAACATTTGCCACAAAAGAAATTGCTTTAAAACAATTTCCCAATACTATATCTCTATCCTCTAAAATTGGTGTTTTCCCTAAAATATTTTTTGAGACTTAGATATTTTTGTGTATCTTTTTAAATTAATAAATATTTTAATTGCCTAAATCTGCCTATTAGTAACATACAACAGTGTTTGACTATTATAAATTATAATAAGCATTTATTAATACATAATTACACATAAATGAAACTGACCAATCATATATAAACAAGAAGCATAATGTTATTATCCTGTTAGTTATGTTCCAGGTTTGGCGTGAAGGACAAGAGCTAGAATTCAGTTCAAATATCACCAGATGCCTGGTTTGTGTCTATATTACTGTTATACACATAGCACTGCTAGATCATAACAGTCTAACGCTCATCCTCTATATTACTGTTATACACATAGCACTTCTAGATCATAACAGTCTAACGCTCATCCTCTATATTACTGTTATACACATAGGACTGCTAGATCATAACAGTCTAACGCTCATCCTCTATATTACTGTTACACACATAGCACTGCTAGATCATAACAGTCTAACGCTCATCCTCTATATTACTGTTATACACATAGCACTGCTAGATCATAACAGTCTAACGCTCATCCTCTATATTACTGTTATACACATAGCACTGCTAGATCATAACAGTCTAACGCTCATCCTCAACAGCCTTTTCTTCTTCTCTCTATTTAATTTTGTGGCCCATTGTAGGGTCATAACCAAGCAATAAAGAAATTCTGGTCAAAATCATGTTATGATGAGCCTAGATCAGGAGTGGCCGGACCTGTAGTAACTGAGAGCCATTTTAAAATATTAAAAAATTGTTGAGAGCCGCATTGAAGCACTATGGGTCATTAAACATGGTTTGGAAATCTTCCAGTAATCCTTATAACATATCTTTCCTAAATTGTACGCGAGCAGCAATGTGAACACAGAAGAGCCGCATGCGGCTCGCGAGCCGCAATTTGGCCATCGTTGGCCTAGATAATGGAGCAATTAATTTTTGTCTACATTTTTAGGCTCATTTTTCTTAGAGGGCAAAACATGGTGCTTCTCAAGAAGAAATGACCATAACATGCAATGAAATTACAAATGACAAAAAACAACAAACAGTAGTATGCTTGTTTATATCAGTACTTGAGAAGGACCTACATACAAATACACATAAATTGAGATTGTTTATCTGTCATACCCTCCTTGTGCCTTGGCATAAGTGACTGCATCATCAATCAATTTTTGGTAAGCTGGCATACTTGCTGCCGCCAAAATTAGAGATGGATTTGTAGTGGCATCAGTAGGTTGGAATTTCTTCATAGCTTTAAAAAAAATAAAAAATAATACATTTAATATGACCTTAAAAAACATATAGTAATAATAGTAAAAATAAAATTTAAAAAGACATATTCTATTTAATGTCATTTAAAAAAAGCTAAATAGAAATGCCTAGGTAATGATAATAAAAAAAGATTTAACATTGCAGATCAAAAATATTAACTGAATGGACATGGACTTGTAAAGTATAAGTAGAGTTTTAAGTTATTGATTTAGAAACTCAAAGATTTGATTTAGAAACTCTTGTTTTTTATTTAAATTTAAGCCAAAGAATTGCAAAATCAGTGAATGATAATTTCAGAAAGTGTAGCTTGATGTTAATGTGAATAATTACTATGACTATGCCAAAATTTAAAAATTATAAACGGAGTCAAAAAAAGTTAACCATGCATTATCCTTAGCCAATTTTGTAAACAGAAATAGTAGATTCAAGTGGGATATTGTTGGAAAATATCATACAATATATCATAATATATGAATATACTACATATAAGGTAAAGTAATCATAATAATAAGATACATTTAAGTTGTTCAAAGTCAAACAATATGGACAACTAGGCCTATTCTGTCTTGGGCAAATTGAAATAAACATTCATTTACCACAATCTTAATAAATGACAAGTAATAATAGGATTAAAATAATTAAATTATTTCTGAAAGCAGATTCAGATGATAGTAAACTTATAGTGACATGATCACATTAAAAACCAATCAACCAGCGCAACCTTAAGTCTTGACAACAAATAAAGTCCTATAACTTAAGACTTAACACATTGTCCATTGAAGAGGAAATAAACAGTAGAATTGGCAAGGCAGCTGCCACAATGGCTAAATTAAGCAAACGAGTCTAGCAAAACATCAAGTTAACAGAGAAAACCAAACTGTGTGTCTATAGAGCCTGCGTCATTAGTACACTGCTATACGGGAGCGAGACATGGACCACTTATACTTCCCAAGAGCGCAAGCTTCCACTTGAGATGCCTGCGGCGCATCTAAGGCATTAAATGGCAAGACAAAGTGACAAATTGCATAATACTGATGTCCTAATACCCAAAGTCCAAAGCATGTTCTCAACCATTAGTGAAAAATGCCTGAGATGGCTAGGACATGTTAAAAGAATGAGCCCTGGCCGCATCCCCAAGGACCTCCTATATGGAGAACTGGCATCGGGAAAGAGAAGACTGTCGCCCACATCTGCGATTTAAAGATGTCTGCCAGAGGGACATGAAGCAGCCAGAAGACGCACAAGTGACTGGGAGAGTAAGGCAGAAGACCGATCTATGTGGCGCACAGTTGTCAAAGAGGGCGTCATAGTAGCCGAGGAGCAAAGGATGGAGGAGGCTACAGACAGAAGAACTAGGACTACTAGGAGAATGGCCAAAATACAAGGAAGCAAAGAACTGGTGTGTAAAAGCTGTGGTAAAGACTGTCACTCAAGGATAAAACTGCACAGCCACTAGTCTCACTAGAGGAAATTCAACCCAACTCAACTGTCAACAGTGATGCACCATCGTCTCGCGAAACAGAAGGATGCCGATTAATTAAGTTCTTATCTTATCTGTTTACAGACGCTCCTTCTATACAGAAGATTATTGCGTTCTACGCTTATCTAATCTATGGTTTGTGTTTAGTCCTGCATTTTTATTAGAGATTTAAATGTTGATAAAGTTAAAGTGTTGGTTTTCCTGGATTCTTCAGGCAACCCATTCCACGCCCGAATTCCGGACGGGAAGAAGGAAAACTTGTATGTGTTTGTTCTTGCATACGGAATAAGTTCTGTTATAGTAAAAGAACTATGAGGCCTATGTCACTATGTCATGTCTCGCCGGTAATGTTGATCTTAATCATAATCACCAAATACCTTGGCCTTGACCCGGTGCTTTATTGTTTAAAGTTAAAGTAGGCTATTTAAAGTAAAGCCTAGTCGATGAATGTATAAAGTGTTTACCTTCAAAGTCTCCTGTGTCTGCTACAACAATAGTTAGATCCTTAAGTTGATCAAGAGACGATCGCGTCTGTTTCTTTGGTTCGGACATCCTAAAGCTAAATTAAGTCTATAGTAGCTGCAACTGCAACAGAACTAGCTGGTGATATCCAAGCAAGGTTTGCCAAGTGGAAGACGAAAAGAAAATGACACAGCAGTATATGATATCTATAACTTGTAGTAGGACATAGTTGCTCAATGAGACTGAGTATCTACCATATTATGTATATTTTTTTAACTCACACGAACAATATTACAATGCCCATATTATTTTTTTTACAGATTATAATAAATAGATACGTTTAAAAATTATATTTATTTTACATGATAATAAAAATGTTTGCATTTTGCAGTCATTGACACATTTTGATTTTATAATCGATGTGAAGTATCGATACCACCCTTATTGTGGATAACTTTACCAGTTTTGAAAGTATTATTGTTTCCAGATAGACAAGTCGAGGTCAAGTAGCAGATAAGCTTATTTGCAGTTGACAAGCAATTTTAATCCATAAAAATAAAAGACATAAAGCCAGTTGCTTATTATTATGAAGCCCATTAGTGGCATTACACTAAAAGAAGTAAGTACACTGAAACAATATAATCAAGAAGAAATGCATACTTAAACTTTATAATATATACTTTCAATCATTTTTTAAAATAAATATTCATAATATAGTATAGTATAGTCATAGTATTAGTATTCAGAGCCGTCTTTACACCATTTTGGGCCCCAGGGCAAAGAAAGAGTGCGCCACCCCCCCCCCTTTTGCAGGAATAAAAAATAAATATACATAATATAGGCTATATATATAAATAAACATATTCCCATGGGGCCCCTATGCTCGTGGGCCCCCGGGCAAATGCCCAACGGGCTTATGCGTTAAGACGGCCCTGTTAGTATTAGTATTAGATAAAAAATAAATTAAAAGTGAATGAATTATAATTATGCCATTATGAATAATGTCTATGAATCATGAAAATAAATGAATATCAATAGTCAATGAGTCATTCAATGACTTTTGGGTCTTTTACTTTTGAATAATCTTTTTTTAAAATTAGGCTACTTTTGGGTCTTTTACTTTTGAATATTTTTTTTTCATTGATTGAGAAATTTCTATTTGATTTCAACCTTTCAATCCACCTTTCAATTTAATGAATTTAAATGTAGTAATGTAGGCTTAATCGGTAAAGTTGCAGATTAGGCAAGTATTATATTATTTTGCAGCGAATTTTAATTTTCTTCAAGAGTTGCAGGTCCATGCACTGAACTGAATTGCACTGTTATTGCACCAAGCTACATGTGCCAGAATTATTAATTATATTTTCATATAAATAAAATAACTTAACTATAAATATTTACATTTTGTGGATTAGCTATTTTAAGTTTAGAAACACTATAAAGTGTATTTTCCTTACACATCTAAACAGGCTGTTGTTCAGCTGAAAAAAGGAATCACCACTGTGCAAGAGATTTGCCTTGCTTGTCAACAAAGACTCCATAAAACAAACAAATTAAACATGTATGTAACTGAAACACCCAGCGGGGAATTACAAAAGCAAATCCAATCTTCTAACCAAGCATACCTTGAAGGTATAAATTATATTCATAATCTATCTAATATATATATATATATATATATATATATATATATATATATATATATATAATATATATATATATATATATATATATATATATATATATATATATATATACATATACATACTGTATATATATTTCATTTCTGGTGTGGAAGTCAAAAGTTTTTGGTTCAAAACTGTCCTTTCTTCCCACACTGTCTTTAATTAATGGTACTAAATAAATATAAATAAAAAATTGTTTAAAATCTGTGAGCTTAATGCATGAGTTTTAATACAAGTTAAAAGTTTGATATTATTTCCTTAAGACTTAAGGAGCGGCGACTATAATTTAATGTTTCAGAAAATTGATGGAAACATAAATGAATTCAGTGGGTTAAAAGAAAATTTTAATAGATTTGAAGGAAGAACGAAGCAGTCAATGTGCCCGTGCAGATACATGTTAGTACATGTAGTGCAACATTAGGTGTGTGTAACTTAAAGGAAGAGGGTGGGTTGGAATTATGATACCTTGATTTCAATTTATCACAGTCAGGCAATGTTTTTGGTTGTATGGACCAGATCATTCTTAACAGTGGATAATCACAATAAATTAGTTCTCTAGATATACGTAGACAGAGCTGTAAGGCTGTGTTCAGTAGGTTCCCCCAAAAGATTTCCTAGAAGTTAGAGTAAATAGTGATTTTTATAAAGTATGTTAATTGGATGTAGGTTTTGTCAAGAATATTTAGTTCAAGTTTATGGGACGTTCACACCTACCCACTGCCAAAGTTTGGTGGCTTATGGCTAATAAAACTGTTTTTAAAAATTCTTTTATGTTCTCATCTTTATTCATGGCTTACGTTAAAAAAAACTCCATGAATAATTAAAATATATTATTGAACTGACTTAATATTTGTTATCATTCAAGGTACAGCAAAGCCTCTAGAAGGTATACCTATAGCATTCAAAGATAATTTCTGCACAAAAGGAGTTCCCACTACATGTGGATCCAAAATGCTTAAGAATTATGTACCACCTTATGATGCTACCATGGTTACTAAATGTAAACAGGCTGGAGGTATAGTCATGGGAAAAACGAATATGGATGAATTTGCTATGGGGTGAGCATTATTTTGAGATCTTTGTGCACAATAATCTCTGACCATATCATTTATTAAAAATTATGTCCATGAGCAATATTTTAATTGAACTCCTACCCACTAACCATGTTCGATAGGCTTGAAATTTTTCATGTTCATATCTTCGCTGGCTATAGGTGTTAAATACAACTACAAAAATAAAATGAATTAATTTTTATTTTAAATTTGACTTTGAGTGAATTTGAATAGCTTACAATTTAAATGAATTCACAGTCTGAGCTCAAAGAATCAATATTTCTTTCCCTGGGAAAGCATGTATTATTCATAAATTCGTAATATTGATAATTTTGATAACTCAATAGATGTATTTTTACATATTAGAAAAACATATCCTTTCATAATCACTTTGATAAAATGAAAGACTTTTAAATTTAAAGTGTTTTTTTAACCTTTCAGTTTATAATCATTGAATTTTTCTTACACATTTATCAACACTCATCTATTTATTTAAAAAAAACATTTTTGTAAAAATTTGTGAGAATTGTGCCAAATTTTCAGCAATTTTTAAAACCACTTATGTAACTAAATATTCAAGTATAAATTTAATTTATAAAAAAGCAACTTTTTTTTAAAGTCTACTCAAAATTTAAAAATAAACCTTTGATTATTGTCGCATGTAAAGGTTTTTTTTAAAAATGGCCAAGTACAAAGTATGTCAAGTTTTTCTATCTGATTATGGTAAAGCATGGAAAGTTTAAAGATTTAAAATGCTTTTGAATGGTAAAAGAGTAGTGTGAATTCTTTTTTGCTATCTTCATTATTATTTTGATTTCTGTGGATAATGTAATGTAGGAGTAGTTGTCCATTCTTTTCATTTCAGCTCAGGCAGTTTAGATAGTTGTCATGGACCGGTAATAAATCCCTGGAACCTGTTGGTCTCCCCACCCAGTCAATCTGAACTTTCACCTGACTCTCCTACTAACAGCAGTGCCACTACACATTTCAATGAGCCTGACAGGTTTATAGCTGGGGGAAGCTCAGGAGGAAGTGCTGCTGCAGTTGCGGCTGGTACTTGTTTAGCGTACGTAAATTTAATGTTTTAATTTGAGGAATGGGTAATAGTAATGTCGTTGTGACATTATTTCGGGTTCTCAACATTCTAGGAACACAATAAAATTTTTAATTGTTTCGTTATAGCTGGATAAATGAATGACCTTAGGAAGCTAGTGTTAGTATTGAGTAACATATTATTATTTGGAATATGTTCTTTGAAAGTACAGTTATATTTCTGTTCATGTTCAATAGATGTCTAAAAAAAAAGCACTGTTGCTTACAAGGATATGACATTAATTTACATTATCTCTGTTTATATTCATGTTTATGTCTAAAAAGTAAAGGACTGTTGCTTATAAAGGTACAACATTATCTCTGCAGTGCATTTGGCTCAGACACAGGAGGTTCTACAAGAAATCCAGCAAGCTACTGTGGAGTTGTTGGTTTGAAACCTACTTATGGCTTGTTGTCTCGGCATGGACTTATTCCTCTTGTTAATTCAATGGATGTTCCTGGCATTTTAACTAAAACAGTTGAAGACAGTGCTTTAGTTTTAAGTATGTAAAATGTAATTATTTAACTGTATGATTTAAAAAAAAATTCAAACTTAAAAAAAACAAACACCTGATACATTAATCAGTTCTTTTTAAAAGTTCTTAATTTTCATGGGTCAAAAGTTTTTAATTTTGAGAGAAAACAGTTGCCCTCACCCCCCATTAACATGGAAGAATAATTATCTTATGGAGCTTAATAAATGTATTCTTGATTCAGCCACAGAAAGAATATAGTACCTGTACTAGGCCACAGAAATAATATAGTACCTGCACTAGGCCACAGAAACAATATAGTACCTGTACTACAAAGAGGTAGTCCAAACTGGCAAAAAAACACGTTTTGGGGTCATTTTCAGACTTTTAAAAAATATTTATAAACCTACTTCTAGTCGTGCTACACAAATAAAAATTACATGTAAAGAAAATTTAAATCTTCATCAGACAAAATATGTTAATTTTGTCCCCACTACATTTGTCTAAAAGTGTTTTTTGCGTATTTGAAAAGTGTCATTTTTGTAAAAAAAAATTACGATGTTTTTGCGTGGGAAAATTGACCCATTGGTTATTCAAATGCTTTTCACTTCGGGCCTATTTAAGTTACGGGAATTATTCTACCACCATTAGAACGAGCAGATGCTGGCCTTTCGTTTTATGTTTAGAAAGTATATGTACCTCAGTTTTTTCATTTTAAAAAAGCGGGTTGAAAACTTTTGTGAAAAACAGGTGAAAACTCTGAGCGTATACATGTAGTACTTTCTTTACATTTTTGGAAAGCTCAGCAATTAAATATTTTTATTTCTTAAAATCAAACAAGTGGTCACAACTAGCGTGAAGCGATAAGCTTTAGAAAAACGCATTCTTTTCAACAACACGCCGTTATCGCTATGCAGCTGACCTGGCCATTATTCAATTCATCTAATGCCGCTTTTAAGCAATGTTTGCGTCTTCAATCAACATGTAAGTAAAAATTAAAACATTCATTAACTATTTATTTAATTGACTTGTTAATTATATGTTTGACATAATTTAATTATTTTAAAAATTTGATACATGCTAACGATACTACGAACATCTGAGCCACTGTGAAATAGGGTAGATACATGTTGTCATTCGGACTTCATTTATTTAATTTGGTAAATTGTTTATAATTTATACAAAAAATTGATAGGCACACAATAGACATCATAATGATTAATTTGTATCATTTTAATTTTAATTATAAAATTAAAACGAGGTCGTATTGTTGATTTTGCAAATATTTTTTTTGTCCGATCGAGAAAAGCAAAATGTCAGCCCTTGAGTTCGTTTACGGTGGAAATGTATAGATAGATACATTGTTTTTAGGAAATGTCAATAGGAAGACACAGCGTACACAACAAGATAATTGCAAACATTTATTAAAGTACACATTTGATTAAAGTCAATAAAACTGACTTCTATTTTAAGTTGAACATTTTAGGCTTAGCAGATTAGTACTAGTAAATCTGTGGTACTACATGTAGTACTAATACTACTGCCTAATAAGTATATAATAATTTAGGCCTATATAAACTATATAATGAAATAATATATTTTTGTAGGCCCAACATAAGCACTAGTAAATCTATCACTTTATTAAAATAACATAACTGCTACCTGTAATAATATAATTAGTAATCATAATTTATTAGTAATATGCTAACTGAATTTGAACCATTTTCATTTATAATTATAAGGTAAATGATTTTATTATAATTATTTATCAGTACTTAAGTAATGAGGCATCATAATACTACTATTACTTCATACATTAACTATTTACAGAAGACTGAAGAGGCTGAAATGATACTACTACTATTAAACTATACCACTATTGTTATACATGACATGTAAATGTAAATGTAATTGTCTCAAATGTTCACATTGAGACATTTAGATTTAACATTTTTTGTTATTTCTTTATTTTTTTTGAAAATGGACTTTAAAAATAAAAATTATATGAATTATTTCTTCTAAGTTAATAGTTAATATAAAATATGACGTTTTTAAAAATCTAAATCTATCTATCAACACTGGAGAATGAAACTAGCCCTAAGCACAGAAAACAAAGACATGCTTCAAAAAGGACTGTCTTGAAAACTTCAACTTATTTGATATGTGAATGAAGTAAGTAAATATTTATTCATATTAAGTATTCTTATTACAATGCAAACATACTGGTACATCTAAAAAGGAAGAGTTATGGAATCTTAGTCTAAAATGGAACCTGGTACCTCAATTAAAGGTTCAATAAATATGATATTCAAACAATACTGTCTGCTCTAACCTTTAGTTTAATCATTAATTTTTTATTCCACAGCAAAGAAATCTTTATACAATATGCCAAGTGTTTCCAGACATAAAGATTACTAGGAGAATGATTGCATTCGATGAAATCTATGACTGAATATTTTAACTTTTTAAGATGTGAACTTTTTCCAGAAGTTACTATGTCTGTAACTGTAACTGTAAGTGAAAGTGCATGACAGTGATGACAGCCATAATATATTTCTTTTTTGAATAGAGGGAAATTTCACTTATCTGATGTACTTGTACTAAGTATTTTATAAATTCAAGTGCCTAAACTGTTTCTTTTTGCTATTCATTCCCAGAAATTGTTAGACTTATTAAAATTACCTTTAATTTGATGTTTGATATATTGATTTTTATGATGAGGAGACATATTTTTATTGTTAAGTTTTTGTATCATTTCATGATTCATGCCACTTTTAAAATCTATTTTTTATGGTGTTGAGCATTGATAATATTTCTGTAAGTTCATTTTTATAAGTAGATATATCTGAGAACATTTTAAATTGCTTTTGAACTAATTGTGTTATGCCAAGCATTTTTTATGATTTTTTTAAAACCTTCAATTTTTAAAAATAACAGGTGGTGGGTATCATTGAACTTATTTTAATGCATGTAAATTTACTTAGATGCTATTGATTCACATTACTTATTGTGCTTATTAAGATTATCTTTAATTTGATATATGGTATGTTTATTTATGTCAATTGCATGATTTGTTATGAATTTTTGAAGATGTGCATTTTACGCTTTTTTGGTCGGAAAATAAAAATGAATAAAAACTTATGTTGTTAATTTTTTATTATTTTTTTACCTTTGAATGAATCAATGTAGATGCCTCAGAAAAATTGGGCTTATAAATTATAAACTTTGTTGTACTTTTACCAATTTCTAGACATCTCAGTCAATTATTTTAGAAAATACAGTTCTTTGAAAATGACCTTTTTGAAAAGTAAAAAAAAACCCCATTTTTGGCCATTTTTCAAAAAATTTGAAAATAGCATAACTTTTTTGTTTATTAAGATAACTCTGTATATTTTTTTCCAATCTTTTAGAATAAAAAGTACTATAAAATGAAATACACCGCAAATATCTAGTGCTAAAAATAAAATCAGTTTGGACTACCTACTACAAAGAGGATATATTCTTTTTGATATAGTGGAACTTGCCTAACCCATTTTTTAATTTCATGCTTTTTATTTTCTAATGAACTGATCTATGATTTCCATCTCTCACATTAATTACAATATATCACAATATAACTAATATATCACAATATCACAATATCACCAATATATCACCAATATATCACAATATATCACCAATATATCACAAAATATCACCACTATATCACCAATATGTTTATATTTTTTAGGTTTGATAACTGATGATTTTACTATTAATTCCATTGACCAGATGCTGTTGCTGGTCATGACATATTTGATTCAACTACAGTTACAGAAGCGTACACCCCTTTTATCATGCAGGAGGATTTAGATCTATCAAAATTTCATATCGGAATTCCAAAGGTGACTATGTTTAAAAGAATCATTTTTAATTTGGAAAACAACCCCAAAGTAATAATATAATCCCCTTTTCTGCATTCTATTAGTCTATACCTATAACAAATACGATGGAATTCAAATTATTTTCAAAATTTTATATTTGTATTACTCGTTAGCTGATACATTAGTGTATGCAATATTTCCTTCAAGGATTTTTTTCTTATGCCATCCAGGAATTTCATGCCCCATCTTTATCTGAAGAAGTTCTAACATTGTGGAGAAAAGCAGCCGATTCCTTTGAAAAAGCAGGAGCCAAAGTTTCCCAAGTCTCTATGCCCCATGCACAGCTGTGTATCATTTGTTATCATGTCCTGTGCTGCTGTGAGGTAGCTTCAAACTTTTCCAGATATGATGGAATTGAATTTGGTAATTTGGACATTGTCTCTCTGATGGTATAACTTTTAAGGCTAGAATAATAAAAAAAAACTGTCAAGTAGTCAGTATCTTGAATTACTAGATTTAAATTGTCAGAAAATTAAATTGGCATGATTTCTTGTAAAGGCTCATATTTTGTTTATAATTTAGGTAAAAGTCAAAGAGTTTTGACTTAAGTTTCAAATTGCTTATGAAAACTATTGTCTTCTTACATATTTTAGTATTAGACATTGACTTGTTGATCTATAAAAATGATGCAATCAGGGCTGAGAGACGGTAGTGAGGTGTCTACAGAGGAACTTTATGCTGGAAGCAGACACAAAGGCTTCAATGATGTTGTGAGGGGAAGAATTCTAGCTGGAAATTTCTTTTTATTAAAAAAGTAATTATTTATTACCGTGATTTAGTCAAGTTTGATGATTGGTTTTATGTTTGTCATTGTTCTATGTATATTTAAAAACAAAACTTAAATCTTAAAAAATATTACCCTCATACTTGTTGGAAAAAAGAGAAATCTTAAGTTAGTATTTTAAACATTTAAATTAAACAAAAATATTACCCTTATACATGTTGGAAAAAAGAGAAATCTTAAGTTAGTATTTTAAACATTTAAATTAAACAAAAATATTACCCTTATACATGTTGGAAAAAAGAGAAATCTTAAGTTAGTATTTTAAACATTTAAATTAAACAAAAATATTACCCTTATACATGTTGGAAAAAAGAGAAATCTTAAGTTAGTATTTTAAACATTTAAATTAAACAAAAATATTACCCTTATACATGTTGGAAAAAAGAGAAATCTTAAGTTAGTATTTTAAACATTTAAATAAGAGAAATCTTATGTTAGTATTTTAAACATTTAAATAAGAGAAATCTTATGTTAGTATTTTAAACATTTAAATAAGAGAAATCTTATGTTAGTATTTTAAACATTTAAATAAGAGAAATCTTATGTTAGTATTTTAAACATTTAAATTAAACAAATTTAAATCCATCAGTGTCAGTTTTTTATTTTTATTTTAGGAACTATGCAAAGTTTTTCCTGAAAGCACAAAAAGTTCGTAGACTAATCAGCAATGATTTCAGACAAGTATTTTCTACTGGGGTCAACCTGTTACTGACACCCACAACACTGACCGATGCGCCACTCAACAGCTGGTTCAGTAAACAAGATAACAGAACTAGATGTGAGGAGCAGGATATTTTTACCACACCACCAAATATGGCAGGTTGGTTTGCCCTTAACAGTTATCAATTTACGGTTCATTTCTTATGCATTTATTGCTTTTAATTATTTTAATCTTTAAAAAAATTACTTTAGTAGATCTGTAGTCCCAGGTTATCTTTTTACTGCTATGAAAAAATAGAGACATGTTCAAAATAAATTAATAAAATAGCAGTTTACCTAAGAAACTGTACTTTTTATTTTCTATTTAATTACTACGTAAAACTATGGTAAAACCTGCTCTTCTTTATGGAGAAATAGAAATATTATAATTTAGCATGTTCTTTCCAAGCCCAGGAGATGATCATATCAGTATAGTTATACTAGTAATAGTAAATAGTATACATGTTATAAAATCACAATAATTGATGTATTTTTCCAGGTGTTCCTGCAATGAGTCTACCACTTGGGCTGTCGAGACAAGGACTGCCACTAAGTTTACAGTTGATTGGACCACATTTCAGTGAGTCGTTGTTACTTTCTGCTGCCCACTGGTTGGAAAAAGATGCCAAGTTTTCACATTTGGACCTAGATTTTTTAGAGTTGTCAGACAAATCATTCAGAAGAGCCTGACTATAAAATACATTAAAATAAAAGTTTATATATAATTTCAAAAGATTGAAATTTTGTGCATTGTCGTTTTGGGAAAACATTTTTTGAACAACATTTTCTACTTTAAAATTTCTTTTATTACATTTTATTTTTGCATCATTCAACTCTGGCTGCATTTGCATTAGCCAAAAAAATAATATTTTAACCAAATTAGAGAGTAAAATTTAATTTTTTTTTAAAAATGTGTTTAAAATTAAAAGGCCAACAGGGGCATGAACTCTGCTGCCTTAAGTCATGTCCTACTTTAAAATATTAAAATAAGCTGTTGGTATTAAACATTGGCCACACAAAAAAGTTAATTACATGTAATGAGATTGGTTAAATGGTACTGACAAACAGAAGGATTTTTATTGACAATCAATGTGTCAACTAGGACAATAAAGAGTGATTGAAACCTCAAGTGCATACTTATAACTTTTACAAATACATATAGACATACAAAGTCAACTGAATATTAACCCTTAACAAGGCGTACTGATGGTCACGGGTTCGAATCCATGTCAAGGCAAGGATTTGTTCCCGGGGCCTAGGGCGTCCCTGAGTCACCAGATCCGAATGGGTACCTAACACTAGTTAGGCGGCTGGGTAATTCGTGGAACCCACAAAGCCGTGGCCTGTGAACGCTGCATCATTTGCCAACAGATCATCTGTCATGGTTTGTGGACGCAATTATCTTCTGCATAGAAGGAGCGTCTGTAAAGATAAGATAAAAATCGTCACATCCCCCCAAATAGGCAATACGTCCGAAAAAGGCAGGTGCTACCATTGGTTTTAATCTCGAGATTTTTTAATAATCATGAGACTTCCAGCACGTCATTTCCTGTTTATTATGTTGTGGGTATATTCGACTGCATCTCCCCCCGTATTCTCTTTGATGTTTTCGTTTTTTCGATTAATTTTTTGAAATTCTAAGTGTTCAAAATGGATGGTTTGGATTCTTCAAGTAATGAAGGGGTGTTTAAAGACTTAAATTTAACAGAAATTGAGTTGAAAGAAATGGACTTTGAGTTGGATGAAAAGATCGATAGTGACATTAGTGTTACTATCGTGCATACATCCGATCTTTCAGTCGGACTGGATATTTTTGCTTGTAAATAGTTCTTCTTTGGACTTCAAAAAAAACATTTTTGGAACTTTTTTAGTGTGAAACACATATTCATCATCGGCATCCTTCCGTCTCAAGAGACGATGGTGCATCACCATTGGGTTGGGTTGCATTTCATGGAGTGGCTGAGCAGTCCTATCCTTGAGTGACAGTCTTTTCCACAGCTTTTACACACGAGTACTGTGCTTCCCAATGTTTTGTGGAACACATGCATTAATAAAAAAACAAGATAAAAAGTTAGTAATCAAAAGAGAATTCATTTCTGTTTATTTTGCAATTGATTTTCTAAAAACGTGGGACGGGCGCTTATGAGGTTTAACATATGCAGCTCACTCATACTCTCACTTATAGATCTCTCTTTTGCCTTCTAAATTAGAAATCTTTAATTTTTATACCAAACACCCGCCCCACGTTTTTAGTCATATTAAATCAAAGTACTTGAACTTACCAGTTTTAAATTATTTTCTTCTTTTTAGTCCGCTTGTAAAAACGTGGTTTTTAAAAATCATTTTTTTACATTTATTTATTTTATTCTTTTTAGTCCACTAATAAAAACTTGGTTTTTAACAATATTTTTGTTACCTCTATTTATTTTACCAAACACCTCACAAGCGCCCGCCAAACGTTTTAAAAACATTGTGATGTGGTCACGGGGGGAACTCACGGATGTCAACAAAAGCCGACGGTACAGTTTCTTATATATAGACTATAGATAAACTAAAAAGTTCAATAATTTAATAACGGTACATTCGATCGATCTGAAATTTTAATACAATGCATTGTCATCCAAGATCTATCTGTGGTAAAATTTTCAGATCTCTAGGACCATCAGAAGTGGTTCAATTTTACGTTGGCAGATTTGAAAAAATCTTGGACAAACAAACAAACAATGCCCAACGAAAGCGAGTTAATAAAAACGTGGTAAAAATACTGCCAACTAGAGTCTTCAATCATTGTCACAATAAACTTAATGACCTCTGGCGTAGTAACATTTTCCCAGTACTATCTGCCTGGGTCAAGATGGCCCTTTTTCAAATCCTTTATATTAACTCGTGGCGTCTGCTTGATTGTTTAATTGCTCGTCGCAAAAAATTTGGATAGATTTGTAACCCACTTCCCCTTATGCCAGTGAGCTGAAATTTTGCAGGCAGACTTGTGGGGATGATAAAAATTATCTATCAAAATTTCACATCGATCAAATGTACTGTAATTAAATTGATGAATTTTTAGATTATCTCGATGTAGCATGTAAATTGTTGTGCTAGACTGTAGCAGTGGGTATTATATTGAACAACCTTTTTAATATTTTCCTGTCTCGCGGTGCGTATTATATTGATGATACTTTTTAAAAATATATTCCTGATCTGTAAATGTTTATGCTAGTCTGTTGCGCGGTGCGCATTATATTAAACATGTTTTATAACCCTTTTCCCGTGATCAAATCGAGCTAAAATTTAGCAGGCAGACTGTAGTATTTTTTTTTACTATAAATCCTTTATATACAAGTTTCTACTGATGTACAAGTCTCTATTGATGTACAAGTCTCTACTGATGTACAAGGCTCTACTGATGTACAAGGCTCTACTGATGTACAAGTATTGGCTGATGTAAAAGTCTCTATTGATGTACAAGGCTCTACTGATGTACAAGTATTGGCTGATGTACAAGTCTCTACTGATGTACAAGTCTCTACTGATATACAAAAAGCTCTACTGATATACAAAAATCTCTACTGATGTACAAGGTTCTACTGATGTACAAGTTTCTAATAAAATACAAGTCTCTAATGTTGTCCCTTGTATAGTATTATAAAATCTATCCTTATATGACAGGGGTGGGCAATCTTTTTTGTATGGAGGGACGCATTTAAAACTTTATTGTTATAGGCATAACTAAAATTTTGGATTGTCGTGCAATGCGTATTATAATGAACATATTTTTACTATGTCTCATATATTGGATTTAGAGTACAAAACTTAGTTTTTTTACGGAATTAAAAAAAAATCCTTTATATTAACTCGTGGCGTCTGCTTGATTGCAGCAAAAACTTTGGATCGATTTTTAACCCACTTTTGCAGGCAGACTTCTCTTGGCGATTAAAATGATGTACTGTATCAAAATTTCACATCGATCGGATGTACTGTAATTAAATTAATGAATTTTTATATTATCTATGTAGCTTGTAATTATTTATGCTAGTCTGTCGCCCAGTGCGTATTATATTGAACATAATCAATACTTTTAGTTATGTCTCAAATATTAAGGATTTATAATCAAAAACGTTGTTTTTACTGGGGTTTTTTATTACTTTTTAGCTCAACTTTCCCTTGCAGGATGAAAACATGTGTAACATTAAACTCGTATTTAACTTATTAAGAGTAGGCAAAGTTTGTAACTTTTCACAACAATTTGATAAGTTTTTGCCCAAATTTTAAGAGACCAGTACTCAGTGCAGGAATCTTAACCTGAACCCTGGAAAAGCCAGTAGTTGAGCTGAATAAATTTCTCAATATAACTATGAATTAACTACTTAAGAGGGACTATGTACAACCAGGTAACTAGTTACTTACAGAGTTTTAAAAGTAAAAAATAAAAGTTATATGTAGAATGTTCCTCTCTCAAATTCCATGCAAGCAAAGAAACAAACTGCTAACAAGACATAGTAAATTCTAACTTCTTGTGGCTTTAATATGAATCAACTATACATAATATATATTTAGTTCAAATCTGCAATTGAAGTACTTGAGAGCTGTATTTGCCTAAAGAGAAAAATCTACTGGGTATTCACTCATCATCTGGAGGGATTCCAAGCTCCTCATTAGTTAGTTTCTTAACATCTGGGAAGTGGTGATCATGCTATGGAAGAAAGGAAATATTTTTGTGGTTGATTTAAAATTTACATGTAATGTACTTCCAAAAATGTCATATCTAATTATGCCCAAATTTTTAACAGTGTATTAGAAAATTTAAAAACAAATAATACACTATAAAGAATTAGTCAGTGAAGGTTCAAAAAGAAAATCTTTGTCACGTCTCCCTGTGTGTTTTTGGAAACATAATTGTATTATAGAGACTTAATTAAAAACAATGCAGAGTGATTATGTTGAAAAGAACGTTTTTTTGTAAAGTAAAGTCTAAGGAGAAAAAAATAAAGTAGGTTTTAAATTTTTTTAATGTCCTCCTATGATGAGAAAAGTCTGGCAGTTTTTCTTTTTTACAATAACAATTTTAAACAATATCCTATGATGAGAAAAGTCTGGCAGTTTTTCTTTTTTACAATAACAATTTTAAACAATAATTCCACTTAAACTTAGATCCCCAATAAAGCAAAAAGTGATGCTGGCCAGGTTCTCACCATAGTTTCAACTGTTAAGACTCCTGATCCATTAACAATAAAACTTTACTGTATCTAAAAAAGAATTGGAGGGTAAAGACCAACACAACAAGACTTTGCTGGCATATCCAATACCCCCCCCCCTTCTTATTCACTACTCTTTAAACCACACAAATTTAGTAGAGTGTTGATTAGCAAAACTAAACAGGAAGGGATGTTTGGCATACTATAGATTTTTCATAAAAGGGACCTGATCAGGGAACATCAAAATTTGGTTTAAGACATTTGTGCTTAGAATAATGCAATATCTTCTTAACTTTATTATTAATTAAGGTATTTTATTGTTCAGTGTGTATTTATTAAAATGTATAAAAGTGTAACCCAAACCTTTATTTTTATTCCCTGAGCTTTTTTAAAACTATCATTATCATGGACTAAAGTGCTATAAAATAAATTAAATGCAACAAACTTTTAATGTTTATTCTTGGATAAACAATTTTTAAAAACTAAAAGAAAATCAAGTTCAGAATAAAAAAAAGTAAACATAATAATAACTATGAATATTTGCTAATGAATCAAATGTCACAGCATAAAATGATCTACTCACAAACAAGTGGTCATAGTCAAACCAACAGTGATAAAGAATCCAATACCACAGGAAAAAGCTCATAACTTCACCACTGTAATGTGTAAACTTTGTACCTTTACTAATAAGATGGCCTCGATAGTAGACTCTAAAATATGACAAAAATAATAATAGTATTAATAATTAATCGTGAATTAGATTGATTATTAATACAGCAAGGAAACCAGAAAAATTAATATTAATACACATTTTGAAATATCACAACGCATGTAATGAAAAGTAATAAGGCTATGCACTACAAATTTGCTACATTCTTTGATTCAGTTACATTACAATGCTAAAAAAATAGTTTGAATGGGCATCATTATGAAGTTTATATTACATTACAAGTGGCATAGCTAGTGGGGTGTGAGCCACGCGGGGTGACACCATCCAACATTACAAGTGGCATAGCTAGTGGGGTGTGAGCCACGCGGGGTGACACCATCCAACATTACAGGTGCTGAATCCACATCTCAAGCAGTGGCATAGCTAGGGGGGTGTCTGGGTGACACCATCCAAGGTGGTTACAGCAAAAGAAAAATTGTGTAGGTACAGAGCTCATGCTGAATGTTCTAGGCCTAGGATTTTCATTAGCAGATAACCGACAACTCTTTAAAATTTTCACAGCTATAACCATGAGTCATTAAAAATTTTGTTACAATTATTTTATGGTGAACATAGCAAATGTATTGTATTATTTGATAAATGCAACAAAATCTTCTTCCCTGATTTAATTTCAGGTGATACATTTGTGTTTTGGAAATTGTTTTTTATATCATAACTCTTAAAATATATGAAAAGAGATATGCAAAATAACTGCACTGCCCAGTATCCTAATAAGAAGTGCAATGAAAAAAAAAGCGCAATGTGTCCAAGACAAATTGAAAGCTTTGGGGAGCACCATGCATCCTTGTGAACAAAATACAGTGCATAATTTTAATACAATGTAATAATGAGCATACAAAATTAAGTCTAAGTCTTAGTCTATAAATTCCAGACAGCGAGAGGGCTACTGTGTTTTTAAGAGTGGGCTTAAACTATAAGATAAATATCATTTCTTATAATAAATAGCCCCCACTCTCATAAGATAAATATCATTTCTTATAATAAATAGCCCCCACTCTCATAAGATAAATATCATTTCTTATAATAAATAGCCCCCACTCTCATAAGATAAATATCATTTCTTATAATAAATAGCCCCCACTCTCATAAGATAAATATCATTTCTTATAATAAATAGCCCCCACTCTCATAAGATAAATATCATTTCTTATAATAAATAGCCCCCACTCTCATAAGATAAATATCATTTCTTATAATAAATAGCCCCCACTCTCATAAGATAAATATCATTTCTTATAATAAATAGCCCCCACTCTCATAAGATAAATATCATTTCTTATAATAAATAGCCCCCACTCTCATAAGATAAATATCATTTCTTATAATAAATAGCCCCCACTCTCATAAGATAAATATCATTTCTTATAATAAATAGCCCCCACTCTCATAAGATAAATATCATTTCTTATAATAAATAGCCCCCACTCTCATAAGATAAATATCATTTCTTATAATAAATAGCCCCCACTCTCATAAGATAAATATCATTTCTTATAATAAATAGCCCCCACTCTCATAAGATAAATATCATTTCTTATAATAAATAGCCCCCACTCTCATAAGATAAATATCATTTCTTATAATAAATAGCCCCCACTCTCATAAGATAAATATCATTTCTTATAATAAATAGCCCCCACTCTCATAAGATAAATATCATTTCTTATAATAAATAGCCCCCACTCTCATAAGATAAATATCATTTCTTATAATAAATAGCCCCCACTCTCATAAGATAAATATCATTTCTTATAATAAATAGCCCCCACTCTCATAAGATAAATATCATTTCTTATAATAAATAGCCCCCACTCTCATAAGATAAATATCATTTCTTATAATAAATAGCCCCCACTCTCATAAGATAAATATCATTTCTTATAATAAATAGCCCCCACTCTCATAAGATAAATATCATTTCTTATAATAAATAGCCCCCACTCTCATAAGATAAATATCATTTCTTATAATAAATAGCCCCCACTCTCATAAGATAAATATCATTTCTTATAATAAATAGCCCCCACTCTCATAAGATAAATATCATTTCTTATAATAAATAGCCCCCACTCTCTCATTTTTTGGCTCTAATAATTTAAGTCCAGTACCCCTCGGTCTTTTAGTAATAAAATAATAAATGCTTTAACACCCCGATACCATCTCAATACCTCTTCTATCAGTAACACTACCAATTTTGACTAGCTGATGTGTAGTAAATCAAAAATTCACAAGGGGTCGATGAATTTATCGATATAGCAAGTGGAAACTTTTTTATTTTGTTCAAAATAATATTTCACCCAAATTACTTTTCAATTTTATTTCATCATGCACTCCCACACACCTACTACTAACTACATATCTATGATATGCTTATTAGGGTTGAACTTAAAAATAAACCATCCAAAACACACAATGCATTCTCCACTTTCAGTTAATGCACATTATTTTTTAAAAACTGGATTTGAAGAATCTGATAGGATTTATTATTCTATTTAACTTTAAGCACATTAACAAACTATTATTTTAGAATTAAGTAGCTAGGTAGAAGTATCAGATGAAAATAACTTAATTACTGCACATGCACACTGACGTAAAAAATAACTTAACTGCATGTGCAACATTTATTCGCTCTAATAATCTTAATTATGTTTCAGGACTCAACTCACCCTAAGCTTATTCAATTTGTAATTTTAATTAAATGCTATCTAAATCTATTTTTTTTTAACTTTTAGCCTGCTTTTGAGTTTACTTGAATATAAAATTTTAAAAGAGGAATTGAAATTTGATGAATTTTTTATTCTCCAGGATTTAGGGTGCAAAACAGCAGCAGCAAAGTCGCTTGAATACTTAGTTCTGAGCTTGATGACCTAAACTTAACACTATCATTTTTGTCTTTATTTTGAACGTCCAATTAGCAGTAGTAGGAGAACTACATTTTACACTACAGTCGAACCCACTTATCTGGACCTCGGTTACCTCGCCAAACCTATTAAGTCAACATTTTTGAAGTGGAACCGCCAAATTCTCTCTATGTCTTAGCATTTTCTCATCGGTTATTTCGATTCTTTTATGTCGCCGAACCTAACATCTCGCGCACAATAGAGGGCAAAATTTGCCACTTAACGTTGGTTATCTCTATCCCTATGACCAATCGCCAGCTTTTGAAAATGTTAGTTATCGATGCCACTTCACCATCTCACTACCATATTTTTGCTTATATAAGATGCGTCTATAAATAATATAAAAATACACGTCATCACTGTTAGTGGAGTTCGCTAGTGAACGATTTTTAATTTAAAAAATGTATTCGCTTAGTAACCAAAGCATAGTACCAGAAGTAACACAGCGCTGAGAGCTGAACGCAAGCGGGCTGTGATGTCACCAGCAGACCTCGTGAGGCAAAAATTTGACCCCTTCCCTTGGTTCTAAAAAATTTAATGGGAAAATACAGACTGAACAGTAAAACTGGCATTTTTTAAAGATTTTTAAAACCGGTCCTCAGATCAGGACCAGCTAACCGCACTTCAGTAAGCTTGT
This sequence comes from Ampullaceana balthica, assembly GCA_944989445.1. Lineage (NCBI taxonomy): Eukaryota > Metazoa > Mollusca > Gastropoda > Lymnaeidae > Ampullaceana > Ampullaceana balthica. The sequence goes on along the minus strand of CALYLW010000501.1, from coordinate 674,034 downwards.
ATTAGCTTATTACCCGGAGTTCATTTTTGTTGTGTTACGTTAAGATGCAGGGCATACAAGACTAACGCGAGCGACAGTGACTTCAAATCGCTTTCTCCATATTCCGGTATATAAATAATATACACGTCATCACTATTAGTTTAGTTCGCCTACGGCTAAGGAATGATTTTTAAACATTTTAATTTGTTTAGTTGTCGAGGCACTGTACGAGAGCTAACACACAGTGCGCGTTTGATGTGAACAACATGTATGTACATTTTTATAGCATGCCAATCCCTTCATCAAACAAATAACGGCAACCCTGTTGTGTAAAAAAAACAACTCCAAAAATATGTGCATGTACATTCTCATTTATTAACGCACATCAAATACATAAAGAAATTTCAAGCACATGTTAAGGGGTGCCACTCACTGGGAGCTGTGAACCCTATAATCCCTTTTTTAAAATTTTCTTGAATCCTGAAAATTCTTTTATAAATTTTTCCAACCCTGAAAATTTAAATGTAACTATTGTAACGAAGTGTCAATGTAATTTTCATTTTCCAACCACTTAAATACATCATCACGTGTGTTTAACACTTTTCCCCATTGTGACAATAATTATTTCACATTCGCAAAAGTATTTTGAGAAAGGTTAAAGGAAAAAGTATTTATGTATACATATTAGGGCTGTTATCGATTAATTTAAATTTAATCGTTAACTTTTGAAAAATTAACGATTAATTAATAGATAATTTCGATTAAAGCCAAAAATAGAAATTTATGACGTCACTAAACTGAAAATTTCAAGGGAAGTAACAAAAACAGGTAATTGCATTAAAAAAATTTTTTTTGAGTTATTTCCCCTGTCTCACAGACATTGAAAAATAAGAATATTTTGAACTAAATTTTATGACAATGTGTTGATACTTGATCGGATGTTTGTGCTGAAGGTGGTACGTCAGCGATGTATTTGATCCTTTAAAAGAGAATTGTTTATGGCAGTGAACAAAGTAAACTTTTTCACCATCTTCGACTTTGTCATCCGCAGTTAGATTAAAAACAAAATCTTTGCTCAACTTTCCAGTTATATGTTTAAATTTAACTGCGCTGATGCTGTCAGCCATTTTTTAGTTGACGTCTGCCGGTTCACATAACTTAATAAAATAAATTATAATTTTACACGGGAGAAGTTTGTACGTAAAAAAATATATAAATTATTAATAATTAATTATCTATTAATAAATTTTTTAAAAAATATTATAAATATTTACTTTAATTTTAATTGAATGTTTATCGATTAAAATTATTTTAATCGATAAAAATTTTTAACGATTAATCGAGAAATTAATCGTTAATTTCCGCAGCCCTAATACACATATATATAGGTTAGGCAATATGTACATTACAAAAGAAACATGCCAATTTAGAGTATCTATAATATGGAATTTCCTTACAATAACTTAGACTAATATGTCATTATTATTTATATATTATAATATGATAATTAAATAAATTATTATTATTTTGAATTTTATTTCTTTGTTTTAAGTCATTGTATGGGCTTGTTTTGAAATTAACTTAATATATTTATTACATAAATTATAATTTATAGTAGGTTCATAATTTAATTTATTATTGTCTATAGACTATAGGCCTTTATCTCGTACTTATACTACTTATACTTTTTAACTTGTAAGAGTAGGAGTAGAGGCCTAATGAAAATGAATAGTATAACTATAATTTGAAAGTTACAATTACTACTACTATTGCAACTATTGGATAATCACTTAAATTTAAATTACTTAAAGAAAGTAGCCGTGAAAATTATTATTATTTAGTATTGCCAAAGCACAAAGTCATCAAAGTCCTTAAACTTAAATGTCGTAATTAAAAAAAAATTGTATCTGTACATAGTAGAGGCATAGGCCTAGACTTAATTTAATTATAAACATTTTGAAAAAAAAACAAGGAAAAAATTAAAATGAAATTTTAATGTTTTTTACAACCCAGTCAGTTTAGATTTACAGTCGAACCCACTTACCTCGAGCTCGGTTACCTCGACCACCCTATTATGTCGACGTTTTTTATTGGAACCGCCAAATTCTCTCTTTGTCTTAGCATTTTTTCGTCGTTTAATTCGATTTTTTTAAGTCGCCGAAACCTCATAACACGAGCACAAAAAAGGGTCAAATTTGCCACTTAATGCTGGTTATCTCGATCCCCATGACCAATTGCCAGCTTTTGAAAATGTTAGATGTGATTTTTTTATAACCAAGTGAAGGCATAAAATTTCTGCCTCGCTGGTGACGTCACAGCCCGCTTGCTCACAGCGCTGTGTTACTAACTTAAATCGCCAGCTTTTGAAAATGTTCTTATCGATAGGGCTGAACCGATCGGTTCGGCTACTCGGCATCGGCCGATTTTTTGTATACTCTGAGATACTCGGCAATCGGCCGCGTAAGTGATGCCGAGTATTACGTAATTGCTCCAATAGCAAAGATGCACACAGAATCGCATGTCTAAAACATTTAGTTGCGTATGGAATAACAAAATGTACCGTGTGCAGACTTGTTGTCATTGGCAACAATTCATCCTTTAACCTCATTTTGACTCTATTTTTTTATAACCAAGGCATACAAATTTCTGCCTCGCTGGTGACGTCACAGCCCGCTTGCTCACAGCGCTGTGTTACTAACTTAAATCGCCAGCTTTTGAAAATGTTCTTATCGATAGGGCTGAACCGATCGGTTCGGCTACTCGGCATCGGCCGATTTTTGTATACTCTGAGATACTCGGCAATCGGCCGCGTAAGTGATGCCGAGTATTACGTAATTGCTCCAATAGCAAAGATGCACGCAGAATCGCATGTCTAAAAAATTTCGATGCGTATGGAATAACGAAATGTACCGTGTGCAGACTTGTTGTCATTGGCAACCATTCATCCTTCAACCTCATTTTGACTATTACATGTACTGTACTACTGCTTTTGTTCTCATTGTTTCATTCATAAGAAGTGGCCTTGTGCAAAAAACTATTGGTTAGAATTAATTAAAATGTATCAAAATTGTAGGTTCAAAAGGAGTTCCTAATTTATTTTTGTACACTTTTATAGAGAAGAGTTCACTTTGTTATGAGTCATATATAGGTCATGATAAACAAATAACGGCAACGCCTTTGTGTAAAAAAAAACTCGAAAATCATGTGCATGTACATTCTCATTTATTAACGCTAGTGATGGGACGAAAAATCATAGGGTGCTTACTGTAAACAAGACTCCCCAGATTTTAAAATATATAATATAACAGACTACAGACAGTTTACCCACCCCCACTCTCAATCTCCCACACCATTGTTGTTGGTTAGTCGTATTAGCATCAAGTTACCGAAGGAATTCTAAGTCCATTGTAAGCTGAGGGGATCGTATGGAATAATAAAATGTACCGTGTGCAGACTTGTTGTCATTGGCAACCATTCATCCTTCAACCTCATTTTGACTATTACATGTACTGTACTACTGCTTTGTTCTCATTGTTTCATTCATAAGAAGTGGCCGTGTGCAAAAGACATTTAACTATTGGTTAGAATTAATTAAAATATGTCAAAGTTGAAGGTTCAAAAGTTCAAAAGGCGTTCCTAATTTATTTGTGTACGTTTATATAGAGAAGAGTTCGCTTTGTCATGAGTCATATATAGGTCACGATAGACCATTCTAAGTCCATTGTAAGCTGAGGGGACGGACCCAAAGAAGATGATTAGGAAGAGAATGGTTAGGGGACAATTAGGGGATGTGTAGGTTACTTATTTGTGTAGCCTGTAAGGAAAATCAAGCAAGTGGCTTCGTAGGCACAGTATCGCTCTATCTGGGAATCACCGCAAAAAGGCGTTATATTTAAACTTCAACGGTAATTAAAAACGAACGGTCTTAACAACCTTAAGAAAGAGTAAGAGTGAAGAAATAGAGTCCCGATATACCGATACGATTCTGATTAATCCTTCCATCACTAATTAACGCACAACACGTATATAAAGAAATTTAAAGCGCATGTTAATATTTTGCCGCCATATTGGTTTTCGTTTTAACTCGATCATCGGTTATCTCGATGCCATTTTGCATACCCCAACGCCGTCGACTTAAGCGGTTTCGACTGTAGATGCAAGCTGCAATCATTTTTTCTTCATGTTTTGATAATTAATAATGCATGCTAAAACGAAAGCAGTTGAAACACTTCTAGCGATCTCAACAGTCAAACTTTTATAAAAAGTAAGAAAAGACGAAAAACTCCTAATGCCATGTTAGTATTTATAAACTGTAAAATGGGCATCTGAAAACACACATCTGACGTAATCCATGATAAAATTAAATTATTTTTTAGAAAAATGACGCCAAGCACAAATTTCCGATTCAAACGGAGTGCGATCCGTTCAATTATTTCGTCTAAGTTTTTCTGTATATTGTTGATATGCGCAGAACGATGCGCGATCGCACGACCATGAGATGCTAGCAAAGGGGAGGGAGAGGTCACGGTACCAGTCCTATTTATAGTGAGTCCGCATCTCACTGAATAGGCTTTCCGCGAGTAATGACTTTTTTCCCATTCTTTTAAACCCAGAAGTAGAAGCCAAATTTGAAAAACTAAACTCGCAAATCCGGGATCAGCGATAAAAAACCTTGTGAATACGGAAAGAGCAAAATAAAAAACTAGCGAATCCGGAAAATACATATATTTAGCTTCACGAATCCGGAATTCCAGGATAAACCGTAACGGTGGAAGCCCTGCATATGTTAATATTTTGCCACCATATTGGTTTTGATTTATCTCGATCATCGGTTATCTCGACGCTTTTTGGCAAACCCAAAGCCCGGTTCAACTGTATCATGGATCACAAGAGCTGGTTAAACAAGGGAAGTTTGCAAATCGAATACATCATATAGACCAACGGTGGCCAAACTGCGGCTCTTCTGAGTTCACTTTGCGGCTCGCGAATAATTAATCAAATTAAAACTTTTCGTTTGAAATATATGCTGTGAAATACGCTTAACAGGAAAACACTTAAGAAGAAATATCTGTCAAAATAAAATACGGTCCCGACAAAATACAAAGTATTTTGATACACCCTTTTTCCCTGAACAAGAAACAAAAAGTCTATGAACACTAAAAGATTTAGGTTCTTTGAATGAATCAAGGAAAACACCACAACACCTCAGATAATTAAAAGCGGTTGGTATTGTGTGTTATTTACTAATAACACCCCTGGTTTTATTATATGACAGGACGCTAACTTCACTTTGAAATACACCGAATTATTGAATTACCGGTTGAGACAAACGAGCCAATATTGTTTATCTACCCCCCACTTTTTTTTTCACTCCATCCCCACCATACTTTAAAAAACACATAATCTATTATTGGGTTATGGGTTTTAACAAAAATAATTTTCAGTCGTTCAATGATTTCCACTGCAATAACAAAAAATAAATGAACGTTTAAAAAAAATCTGGACAGAAGCAAAGGGTTGAAACTATTTTTGGATTATTTAAAAGGGAACGATTGGTTTGTAAGTGGTAAGTGATGGAAACTGTTAAATTTCTTGTTCCCGTTTCGATAAAAATCCACAAAATATAGCAACGAGTTGCAGGAAACGAAAACATAAAGAAGAAAATAGAAGCTTTCTACTAGCATGGGAAGAGGATTTTGCATTTATTGATAGAGATGGCAAGCCAATTTGTCTCATCTGCCAAACACCGCTAGCAAATTACAAAACTAGCAATTTGAAGCGGCACTAGGAATAAAGTAGTGAAGAGTTTGCGTTGAAGTATCCACTGCAGAGTGAATTGAGAAAAAGTAGCTTGCTGAGTTAAAGTCTGGGATGTGTCAGCAGCAAACACTGCTTTCTACTTTTAGAAAAGAAGGATACACTTCAACTGAGGTAAGTTATGGGGACTTTATTAAGAAAATATCGAAGAAGTAATTTCAATATTAGATCCCAATAATTCCAGACTGATAACACAAATTCCAATGTCACGCCATACCACTGAAAGACGTATTTCAAACATTAACGCTGATATTGAAAGGAAAATGAGGAAAGATTTAAAGAACTGCGTAGCATTCAGTTTGGCTCTTGATGAATCAACAGATATTCAAGATACGCCACAATTGGCAGTGTACGTTCGTTATGTTTCATTAGACGTGGCTGTAAAAGAAGAGCTATTACACTTGGTGGCACTGAACGATAGCACTCGCGGTATTGATGTAAAAAACGCCCTTGATAAAATACTGATGGATGCTAATGTACCACTAAATAGACTTGTAAGTGTGACAACGGATGGAGGAATTTTTTATTGCAAGTGGGCAAGTGGGGACCAATGTTCCCTCTTAGGTTCGCTGGTCTGTGTGCAAAGTAAAAAAACTCGTGTGCAAAGTTGCCCAGCATCCATTTTAAGTGCATTTTACAAAATTTTGCTGCGTGGTAATTCTAAACTGCTGAGTGGCGTCGGTCAGATATCTGCGCAGTCGCGCAGCTTAAAGGGAACATTGGTAGGGATGTGAGCGATAATGTCTCAATGCGGCTCTCTAAATTTTTGAATATTAATAAAATGGCTCTCACTTACTACAGGTCTGGCCACCCCTGATATAGACTATAGAAAACCCAAATTAGACAATGAATGTATAGTATAGACATAAGTCCTCAGAGCATTAAATAATTAAAATAAAATGGAAGCCCTAAGCCTTAGCACACCTTATGCATATGCTGCTATGGATGAGTTTGTACTCGATAGTACTTTCTCTAATGCGCAGATCACTAGGTGCTACAATGAGCAATGCCTATAAATTAATTTAAAATTATAAAAAAATAATAATAAATTGAACTTATCACTTTTTACTTATGAATTAAAATTCAGTTCAGTGATTGAATTGTATGTATTAAACGGGGATACAAACAACTCACTCTCCAGAATTTCTAATACTTTGTTGCTGAAGCGCTACTAATTTATTTTGTCTCACAAGAGTTGTAATAATGGGACGAAGTCTCCCAAATAAGAGCGACATTTTTTTACACCCAATATTTTCATTCAGTAACAAAGAGTCATGAAGGTCGTTAGACAGACTGATTCTGATTTTTATGAAAAAAGAATCTTTACTTTCTGTCTACATGTTTGCCGTGTGCGTTTTAAATCATTTTTACTATCTACCCTTTACTAATCGTTTTGCTACCTTCATTTTCCGATTATGCGATTAAACAAAACATTTAAACAATCCTGTGTATAGAATTTGTATTCAAGGCGCTGGAAAATTCTAGATAAACATGTTGTTGCTTTTTTTTCTCTTGTATCAGTTAACTTTTTAATTCAAGTACATGTACTCTACTTTTATCATTTCTGCTGGATAAAGAAACCAATACATTCTTAGTCGTTTTTTGTTCTGTTTATGGTTTTATCTTATCTTATCTTATCTTATCTTATCTTATCTTATCTTATCTTATCTTATCTGTTTACAGACGCTCCTTCTATACAGAAGATAATTGCGTCCTACGCTTATCTATGGTTTGTGTTTAGTCCTGCATTTTTATTAGAGATTTAAATGTTGATAAAGTGTTGGTTTTCCTGGATTCTTCAGGCAACCCATTCCACGCCCGAATTCCGATTGGATATCACCACCACCATTTGTCCTTTGAGTTCCTTGTGGAACATAGTGTCTCTGTCAAAGCTCGCCACTCTACACGGTCCCTTGCCAGTCTCGTCAATTCTTCCCAGCTCTTCCCAGTTCTTCCAGCCTCGTCTAACATGCTCCGTCTCCATGTACGTTTGGGTCTCCCTCGTTGTCGTTTGCCCTGAGGGTTCCAATCTAAGGCGTGCTTAGCCCTGCTGTTATGTTTCCTAAGGGTGTGTTCTTCTTCGATGTCCTCATCTGTTTCCCCTGATACACTGACCACACTTCCAATGTATACAAAGTTGTTTACCCTCTCCAAGTTACGGTTGGCTACTTGTATGACTCCATCTTGTTGGAAGTTTATTTTAAAAAAATTGTTTTTTGAATGTTTTTGTTGAGTCCTACTCTTTTCCCAGTCTCGCTCAAGGCTGTGACTTTGTCTTGCATGTCTTGAAGTCCATGGGACAGAATGGCTAAGTCATCCGCAAACTCCAAATCTTCTAGTTTTTGCATTAGGTCCCACTGGATTCCTTTTCCTGAGCTTGCATAAGCTTCTTTTGTGATTCAGTCTAACACAAGAAGGAACAGAAGTGGTGAAAGGAGGCCTCCTTGTTTGACTCCAGTTGTGATATGGAATTCATCTGTTAGTCTACCATTATGTACTACTTGGCAGGTGAAGTTTTCGTACAGATTTTGGATGATGTTTATTTCGTTTGGTATTTCATAGTGCCTCATTATTGGCCATATAGTTTCTCTATTAATGCTATCAAAGGCCTTTTCAAAGTCCACAAGTCTATGTGGCATAGAGTGGAGATTGCCATTCAATAGATTGTTCTATAGTCTATAATTATCCGGAGTGTTGCTATTTGGTCAATGCATGATCTTCCTTTTCTGAACCCAGCTTGTTCTTCTCTCAGGAGATCATCGCAGGCATCTTTTATTTTGTTGAGTATTGTTCTGCTAAAGACCTTGCTTGGTACTGATAGTAGAGTAATTCCTCGCCATTTCTCACTTTGTGACAGATCCCCATTATTTGGAATTTTAATCAGTAAGCCACTTTTCCACTCTGCAGGAGGAGTTTCAGTTGACCAAATTTTGTTGAAGATACTGTGGAGTTGGTTGATGATTTCAGCTCCTCCTTCTTTTAGGACCTCGGGTGGTATGTTATTTACATCTGCTTCTTTCCCTGTATTCATTTGATTGATGGCCGTCCATATTTCTTCTTTGGATATCTCTTCCATATATATGTCCAGTGTTTCTCCTGTGGTCAAAATGGGTGGGTTCAGAGGGGTCGGTCTGTTTAGCACTTCCTGGAAATATTCTTTCCATCTTCTAAGCTGGTCATCTATGGAGGAAATGACTTTATCTTGTTTGTCTCGGACTGGTACATTGTAGCGAGATTTCTTGCCACTCAAAGAGTTTAGTAATTTTGTGTAATTGTTTTAGATCTCCGTTTCCTGCTGCTTCTTCTGCTTGTTCAGCTAGCTTATTATAAAATATTCGTTTGTCATTTCTAAGCATTTTTGTGACCTCTTTTGAAATTGTATGGTACTCTTGTTGAGTAAGTTGTTTATGTTTTCTTGTTTTGGCTTGATTCACTTTTTGTTTTGCGTGTTTCCTATCTTCAATTCGTTGCCATGTCTCATCACTGATCCAGTGTCTTTTGCTTTCCGTGGCAGGTTTTAGTATTTCATTGCAAAATACTGTAATAATTTTTTTGAAGTTATCCCAGGTTTTTTCTATGTTTCCTTCATTTTCATCATCTAGTTGCAGTGCAGCAAAGCGGTTTTTAAGGGTTAGCTGTAGTTCGTTCTTTTCCTGTGGGTTTCGGAGCTTGCCTCGGTCAAATCTAATTCGCCTGTCTGTTTTTGGCCTTTGGTTGGCTAGCTTTATTTTTAGTTTGACCATAACCAGACGGTGGTCTGATCCAATGTCTGCTCCTCTTTTTGCCCGTACATCCTGAAATGTGCCCCTCCACTTGCGGAATATAGTGATGTGGTCTATTTGATTTTCTGTTTTGTTGTCTGGTAAGACTCACGTTACTTTGTGGCAATTTTTATGTGGGAAGATGGTGCCTCCAATCACCAGCTCATTTGGATGTGCAGAAGTTTGCAAACATCTCTCCATTTTCATTCATGTTGCCCAGTCCATGTATGCCCATTACCTTCTCTCTCTCTTTGTTGTCATTGCCAACTTTAGCATTCATATCACCCATGATGACCAGTATGTCTCTTTTCGGTGTTTTATCCATTATACTAAGTTGTTCATAGAATGCAACTTCATCTTCCTCAGGTGTAAGGTTGGTTGGAGCATAGCACATAATGATATGGATATTTTTGAACCTGGGCAGGAATTTGGCTCTGATTATTCTGTCTGAAATTGGCTCCTCTTCAAGGAGGCTCTTAAATGCGCCTTTGTTCAATAGGAGTGCTACTCCATTTTCATGAGTGTCTTCTTCATTTTCTTTTCCAGAGAAGAGCAGGATTTCACTTGATTGAAGTCTAGTTTCTCAAAATGTGTTCCACCGTACTTCACTTAGTCGCAGAATTTGCAGTTTGTACTTTACCAGCTCTTTGGCGACTTGGGCGCATCTGCCTAATTCAAGTAGTGTTCGGACATTCCATGTTCCCAAATTGAGAGGTGCCTTGTGGATGAAGTGATTTTTCTTTTTCATCGGTTTGAGTAGGGTGGTTGGCCTTGTGGGATTCTGTTAACTTTCCACACAAGGCTTCATTAGTCTCCTTTGCGGAGCTCTACTCTCGCCTCTGACTGTGTTATGTGTGTTTGCTTTTCTTTTTTTTCAGTTTCAGTAACAATCTTCTTCTTACATGGCTGGGTTGTTGGCCCTGCACAAAACCATCTGGGAGGGTTCCCTTTCAGCTCTCTGGATAACTGCCTTATTTTTCGGGAAAGGTTCCCTACCCTTTGTGGATCCCTCCAACTCCGGCAAGGCAGCAGTTGATTTTATTTCGGAGTTTTCTCTCCGAGATGATTATGAGATGATAGCTCTCCCAAGGTGATTGAATATAACCATTGTACATGTATATTGTTGAGATCATTGAATATAACCATTGTACATGTATATTGTTGAGATCATTGAATATAACCATTGTACATGTATATTGTTGAGATCATTGAATATAACCATTGTACATGTATATTGTTGAGATCATTGAATATAACCATTGTACATGTATATTGTTGAGATCATTGAATATAACCATTGTACATGTATATTGTTGAGATCATTGAATATAACCATTGTACATGTATATTGTTGAGATCATTGAATATAACCATTGTACATGTATATTGTTGAGATCATTGAATATAACCATTGTACATGTATATTGTTGAGATCATTGAATATAACCATTGTACATGTATATTGTTGAGATCATTGAATATAACCATTGTACATGTATATTGTTGAGATCATTGAATATAACCATTGTACATGTATATTGTTGAGATCATTGAATATAACCATTGTACATGTATATTGTTGAGATCATTGAATATAACCATTGTACATGTATATTGTTGAGATCATTGAATATAACCATTGTACATGTATATTGTTGAGATCATTGAATATAACCATTGTACATGTATATTGTTGAGATCATTGAATATAACCATTGTACATGTATATTGTTGAGATCATTGAATATAACCATTGTACATGTATATTGTTGAGATCATTGAATATAACCATTGTACATGTATATTGTTGAGATCATTGAATATAACCATTGTACATGTATATTGTTGAGATCATTGAATATAACCATTGTACATGTATATTGTTGAGATCATTGAATATAACCATTGTACATGTATATTGTTGAGATCATTGAATATAACCATTGTACATGTATATTGTTGAGATCATTGAATATACCATGTACATGTATATGTTGAGATCATTGAATATAACCATTGTACATGTATATTGTTGAGATCATTGAATATAACCATTGTACATGTATATTGTTGAGATCATTGAATATAACCATTGTACATGTATATTGTTGAGATCATTGAATATAACCATTGTACATGTATATTGTTGAGATCATTGAATATAACCATTGTACATGTATATTGTTGAGATCATTGAATATAACCATTGTACATGTATATTGTTGAGATCATTGAATATAACCATTGTACATGTATATTGTTGAGATCATTGAATATAACCATTGTACATGTATATTGTTGAGAGATCAGTTGAATATAACCATTGTACATGTATATTGTTGAGATCATTGAATATAACCATTGTACATGTATATTGTTGAGATCATTGAATATAACCATTGTACATGTATATTGTTGAGATCATTGAATATAACCATTGTACATGTATATTGTTGAGATCATTGAATATAACCATTGTACATGTATATTGTTGAGATCATTGAATATAACCATTGTACATGTATATTGTTGAGATCATTGAATATAACCATTGTACATGTATATTGTTGAGATCATTGAATATAACCATTGTACATGTATATTGTTGAGATCATTGAATATAACCATTGTACATGTATATTGTTGAGATCATTGAATATAACCATTGTACATGTATATTGTTGAGATCATTGAATATAACCATTGTACATGTATATTGTTGAGATCATTGAATATAACCATTGTACATGTATATTGTTGAGATCATTGAATATAACCATTGTACATGTATATTGTTGAGATCATTGAATATAACCATTGTACATGTATATTGTTGAGATCATTGAATATAACCATTGTACATGTATATTGTTGAGATCATTGAATATAAACATTGTACATGTATATTGTTGAGATCATTGAATATAAACATTGTACATGTATATTGTTGAGATCATTGAATATAACCATTGTACATGTATATTGTTGAGATCATTGAATATAACCATTGTACATGTATATTGTTGAGATCATTGAATATAACCATTGTACATGTATATTGTTGAGATCATTGAATATAACCATTGTACATGTATATTGTTGAGATCATTGAATATAAACCATTGTACATGTATATTGTTGAGATCATTGAATATAAACATTGTACATGTATATTGTTGAGATCATTGAATATAACCCTTGTACATGTATATTGTTGAGATCATTGAATATAACCCATTGTACATGTATATTGTTGAGATCATTGAATATAACCATTGTACATGTATATTGTTGAGATCATTGAATATAACCCTTGTACATGTATATTGTTGAGATCATTGAATATAAACATTGTACATGTATATTGTTGAGATCATTGAATATAACCATTGTACATGTATATTGTTGAGATCATTGAATATAACCCTTGTACATGTATATTGTTGAGATCATTGAATATAACCCTTGTACATGTATATTGTTGAGATCATTGAATATAACCCTTGTACATGTATATTGTTGAGATCATTGAATATAACCATTGTACATGTATATTGTTGAGATCATTGAATATAACCATTGTACATGTATATTGTTGAGATCATTGAATATAACCATTGTACATGTATATTGTTGAGATCATTGAATATAACCATTGTACATGTATATTGTTGAGATCATTGAATATAACCCTGTACAGTATATTGTTGAGATCATTGAATATAACCCTTGTACATGTATATTGTTGAGATCATTGAATATAACCTTGTACATGTATATTGTTGAGATCATTGAATATAACCATTGTACATGTATATTGTTGAGATCATTGAATATAACCATTGTACATGTATATTGTTGAGATCATGAATATAACCATTGTACATGTATATTGTTGAGATCATTGAATATAACCATTGTACATGTATATTGTTGAGATCATTGAATATAACCATTGTACATGTATATTGTTGAGATCATTGAATATAACCATTGTACATGTATATTGTTGAGATCATTGAATATAACCATTGTACATGTATATGTTGAGATCATTGAATATAACCATTGTACATGTATATTGTTGAGATCATTGAATATAACCATTGTACATGTATATTGTTGAGATCATTGAATATAACCATGTACATGTATATTGTTGAGATCATTGAATATAACCATTGTACATGTATATTGTTGAGATCATTGAATATAACCATTGTACATGTATATTGTTGAGATCATTGAATATAACCATTGTACATGTATATTGTTGAGATCATTGAATATAACCATTGTACATGTATATTGTTGAGATCATTGAATATAACCATTGTACATGTATATTGTTGAGATCATTGAATATAACCATTGTACATGTATATTGTTGAGATCATTGAATATAACCATTGTACATGTATATTGTTGAGATCATTGAATATAACCATTGTACATGTATATTGTTGAGATCATTGAATATAACCATTGTACATGTATATTGTTGAGATCATTGAATATAACCATTGTACATGTATATTGTTGAGATCATTGAATATAACCATTGTACATGTATATTGTTGAGATCATTGAATATAACCATTGTACATGTATATTGTTGAGATCATTGAATATAACCATTGTACATGTATATTGTTGAGATCATTGAATATAACCATTGTACATGTATATTGTTGAGATCATTGAATATAACCCATTGTACATGTATATTGTTGAGATCATTGAATATAACCATTGTACATGTATATTGTTGAGATCATTGAATATAACCATTGTACATGTATATTGTTGAGATCATTGAATATAACCATTGTACATGTATATTGTTGAGATCATTGAATATAACCATTGTACATGTATATTGTTGAGATCATTGAATATAACCATTGTACATGTATATTGTTGAGATCATTGAATATAACCATTGTACATGTATATTGTTGAGATCATTGAATATAACCATTGTACATGTATATTGTTGAGATCATTGAATATAACCATTGTACATGTATATTGTTGAGATCATTGAATATAACCATTGTACATGTATATTGTTGGAGATGATAGCTCTCCCAAGGTGATTGAATATAACCATTGTACATGTATATTGTTGAGATCATTGAATAGTGATGGGCCTATTAAATAGTTTAACTATTGGAAACAAATAACACCAAACAATAACTTTGTAAATTCCATTTCCTCACTTTATTTTAGATCAAAAGACAAAGTTTTTTTTTAAATTTGAATATTTAAGATTTCGAAGGGAAAAAACTAATAAAGAACAAACATAAATTAAATAAAGTATGGTATTTCTGAGACACATACATTTGAAAAAATTGTTGCGAATGTTACTATGCTACAAGACAAATGTATTTACTTATCATATTAAAATTCCCTTGCAAATCTTGCCGCTCTCACTGAGAACCATGATGTGCTCTAATTTGATGTTTACCACGTCATGAGCTTCATCATGTTCACAAAAAATGAACACAATAAAACATCATGTAACATCATGTGACATCATGTGACATCATGTAACATCATTTAACATCATGTTATATCATGTAACATCATGTAATATCATGTAACATCATGTAATATATCATGTAACATCATGTAAAATCATGTAACATCAATTTTTATGCAGTGAGGTGACATTTTTGTTAATAGGACTTAGCAGTGAAATTTAAATTGAAGCTCCAAAAAAGTAAGTGATCATATTTTACACACTCATTGTGTTTTAGTTCCCTGACTAGTTCAATAATATTTAGAGTAACTTGAAACAAGTGATTTAAAAAATAATATTCATCTCCGAAAAAAGTTAGATAGGCTATTGGAGAAAAGACAAGACTTATGATTATGTTATATTTCCACAACACAAGTGTCTGCTACACTAGAATCACAAAAACAATGCTATGTTATGAGCTTTTAACATAGACAAGACGAATTAAGTAAAAAAAA
Organism: Ampullaceana balthica; assembly: GCA_944989445.1. NCBI lineage: Eukaryota > Metazoa > Mollusca > Gastropoda > Lymnaeidae > Ampullaceana > Ampullaceana balthica. Next base: position 658,498 of record CALYLW010000501.1, on the reverse strand, counting down.
CAAAAAACTACTTATTTAATAATTTCTTTTCAGGAATGACAACAAATCTAAAGTATTAACATTTTGATTTTTTAGAATTTCCAATACAAAGTGGATAAATAACATTACATTTACTGAGTGAGATTTAATTTTTTAAAAGTAATTTAGGGTTTTGTAGTTGCACAAGTTTTACTTATATCAGTAGAAGAAAACAGTTAACTTTTCCTTAAGTTAAATTCACATTATTAACCACTAGCTAAACAATCCTAATATTACAATATTGGTATGATACATAATCTTCTATTTAGAATGAGCAACAGTAATAGAGATACAATATAATTTTCTGTATCTGTATTTTTTTTCTTTATTCTGTACAATTTAAATATTTTGTTTGTTAAACCATTAAATTCTAACTTAATTATTTAAAAAAAAATAATTAGCTTTCAAACTTAAGACTGTTTTTCAGTGCAATCTTTATAAGTTTTGTTTTACACCCTAAAACCCATGATAATTTTTAACCATGCAATTCTAAAAATAGTGTTTTTAAAAAAAAAGCAAATTGCCTAACATTAAAAAAAAATTTAATCTAAGTTTCATATTTTCCATTGCACAAATGAAATTGATGCAGAGAACATTCAAATACAATGTCAAGACCATGAGTACAGCAACGGACTGGCTGTTTTATTGTGTTTTAATAGCTGGTTTAATAAAGAACCCGAATAGGTGTGTTGTTCTGGTTCTGGTTTCTATACAAATAAGTCAAGTTAGACTGTCGTTGTCACAATAGGTGTTTTGGACTTTTATTATTTTCAAAATACATACGTATACTTTGTTTATGTAAAAATAAGTGTGCTAAGTTAGAATTGGTTAATATTGCAAAGTTACTGTTAAAAAAAAGTTGTTTTGACTGGTTTTAATTGTTATGGGACTGTGTATTAAAATAGTTGTGTTTAGACCGGATTAAAACAAAATAATCTGCATATGACAGAAGTTATTCGTTGGAAGACTGATTCAATGGCGGAAACCCAATCTGCCTGGTTACAAACATTACAGTGATAACATGTGAACAATGGCTTCAGGGAAATAATACATTCAAGGGAACTAGGGGAATTCATGGGGTGGGGGTGTGGCAGGGATTGGGGGTGTGGCAGGGGTTGGGGGTGTGTGGCAGGGGTTGGGGGGAGTGGCCGGGGTTGGGGGGTGTGGCAGGGGTTGGGGGTGTGGCAGGGGTTGGGGTGTGTGGCAGGGGTTGGGGGTGTGGCAGGGGTTGGGGGTAGTGTACAGTTGAAATATCTTTCTGTAATTTGTTTACAAATAATAAAATATTTTCATATTTTGCTAGATCATCAGTTGAGATAATTTAAAAAAAAATTGTTGTAGCTGAACTTCTTGCTAGTTAAGAGAATTAATTTAATATTATGATGAAAAATAAATGGATATATATGCCAATCTGTTTTGAAATAATCAAACCAGACTAAACTCGTTGATAAGGACTAATTCTCAGTTATACACAATGGCCTCCCTCCCCCAGACTTAGTTAAGCATGTCAATATTAAGAATCACTATATACAAGTTTGTCTTTATCAAATGAAGCTATGTGACTATGTGTTAATGATTAATGGCATAGAATTATATACAGTATAAATGTGTTTGATCCTCTTGAGAGATTGAGTTTCCGCCATAAGTAAGAGATGTTACTTTGAACAGTCATCCAGGTTGAAGAGTGATGGGACTGACCCTGTTATATAAGATGGTCATTTTGTTGTCTTAACATGTTGAAGGAATAAAGTTCGTCCAATTTTCAAATTAAAAAAAAATCATTGAGCTGATGTTAGTGTCTTTTTCAGCTCTTGAAATTGTGGTTGTTTTTGTTTTTTGTTTTTTGGCAAGCATTTCGCACAGAGAGTTCACTTCACTGTCAGTTCAAGTGGTAGTTTCACATTTTGTATATTTTTTGTTTCACTTAACAACAGTAATAAAATATTGCTACAGCAGCACACCAACTCAAGGGCAGCCACCCTCACTGTCCATCATAACAGGATTATCTTTTCTTTTGCATGAGACAACAAGTTGGAAGTGGTCACTCTATGTAGATGTCCTCCGTGGGATGTGTGAACGCCATGTATTCCTGGTAAAAACGCTTGAAAGCCTCTCTGTGAACAAGTTTGAAGAAGTTTTTTTTTGTAACAAAAACCAAAGAAAAACTTTATTTAGGAAATCTAGTTCTAAGTAAAGTTGAAATGATCAAACAAATGCTATGAAACCATCAGCTTATGTAACCTAACATCTGTGTTTAAACAATTTTTAAACATGTATTTTCATGACATTCATTATTATTATAAACTATATTTGAAATTAGGCAATTTCATTCTGGATTTTCTGAAATTTTGGACAATTGTTTTTTTCAAAGCCTTTTACTATAGATGACGAAAAACTCAAAATTCAGCTGCACAAATTATTTATTTATCTATTTAGTTTTTTAAATTCTTTTTATTTTGACCCTTTTACTTATTTATTATCTTGGAAACTTTCTCATCTTTCCCTATATCTCGTCTTTCAATTTTTCTTATATCATCCTATTTGGTTACTCTATTTCATTTAACTTACCCGAGTGCGTCCCTGGCATGGTGGGTTGGTTTGTCACCATAAAACACGTGACATGCAAATTTATAATCTCGTGGATGTTTGGTGATGAAAGCAAAATATCTGGGGACACAAAGGAATACATGGAGGTTAAATTTGGGAACACAAAGATACACCTGGAGGTTAAACTTGGGTACACAAAGATACACCTGGAGGTTAAACATGGGGACACAAAGATACACCTGGAGGTTAAACGTGGGCACACAAAGATACACCTGGAGGTTAAACGTGGGGACACAAAGATAAACCTGGAGGTTAAATGAGGGGACACAAAGATACACCTGGAGGTTAAACGTGGGGACACAAAGATACACCTGGAGGTTAAACGTGGGGACACAAAGATACACTTGGAGGTTAAATGTGGGGACACAAAGATACACCTGGAGGTTAAATGTGGGGACACAAAGATACACCTGGGGGTTAAACGTGGGGACACAAAGATACACCTGGAGGTTAAATGTGGGGACACAAAGATACACCTGGAGGTTAAACGTGGGGACACAAAGATACACATGGAGGTTAAATGTGGGGACACAAAGATACACCTGGAGGTTAAACGTGGGGACACAAAGATACACCTTGTTACATGCAGTTGTAGTTTCAAATTTTATAACCTTACATGATATTATGATCTTATATGTTGTCAAAGTCTTGGATCCATTTGTAATCTCCCATGTAGATTAAATGTTTGATGTGGATGTAGTTTCATTAATATCAAGAAAGTAAAATTTTGTATGCGGCTGTTTATTATCTTAATAGCTCACCTAATCACTCTTAAAATACTTAAATAAATGTTATTTAAAACGTTTAAAAACACTCATCACAAAGATAAACTTTGACTAATTTCTAAGTTACATGTTTTTCTTTGGGCCTTCATAAATGACATCAGTTTTTACATCATATTTAAGAATCATTCACAAATAATTCTCATCTTATATTTTCACTAATTCATAACCTACCCCCCCCCCTACTTGAATTGAAGTTCCTTAATAGTACTTGTCATATTTTCTTTCAAGGCTCCATTTTTATAGTGTCCATCAGCAATATGGATTTTTTATTATGAAGAACTCCAAGAATTTCTTTCTCATATTTCAGGAATTTTCTATTTCTTCATTATTTAATTGGCTTTACTCAGTGTTACTGATGGGATCCACACATTAAGGAATGATATATTTTTATCATCAAGAAAATATTTGTATACTTAACATAGCTTGCAAGGGTAAAATAATACAAGCAGATTTTTTAAATAACTTATTTCACTATAACATGTTCTATTGATGTGTAACAAAATGATATATTCTGCTTGCCTATTGTTTTTTGGGGGGAGTGCCTAATGAAATATTGTTACTTACCTATTGTTTTTTTGGGGGAATGCCTAATGAAATATTGTTACTTACCTATTGTTTTTTGGGGGGAATGCCTAATGAAATATTGTTACTTACCTATTGTTTTTGGGGGGAATGCCTAATGAAATATTGTTACTTACCTATTGTTTTTGGGGGGAGTGCCTAATGAAATACTGTTACTTACCTATTGTTTTTGGGGGGAATGCCTAATGAAATATTGTTACTTACCTATTGTTTTTTGGGGGGAATGCCTAATGAAATATTGTTACTTACCTATTGTTTTTTGGGGGGAGTGCCTAATGAAATATTGTTACTTACCTATTGTTTTTTGGGGAAAGTGCCTAATGAAATAATGTTACTTACCTATTGTTTTTGGGGGGGAATGCCTAATGAAATATTGTTACTTACCTATTGTTTTTTGGGGGGAGTGCCTAATGAAATAATGTTACTTACCTATTGTTTTTTGGGGGGAGTGCCTAATGAAATATTGTTACTTACCTATTGTTTTTTGGGGGGAGTGCCTAATGAAATATTGTTACTTACCTATTGTTTTTTGGGGAAAGTGCCTAATGAAATAATGTTACTTACCTATTGTTTTTTGGGGGGAATGCCTAATGAAATATTGTTACTTACCTATTGTTTTTTGGGGGAATGCCTAATGAAATATTGTTACTTACCTATTGTTTTTTGGGGAAAGTGCCTAATGAAATAATGTTACTTACCTATTGTTTTTTGGGGGGAATGCCTAATGAAATATTGTTACTTACCTATTGTTTTTTGGGGGAATGCCTAATGAAATATTGTTACTTACCTATTGTTTTTTGGGTGTGTCCCACAAAATGATATATTCTTGAGAGCAAAGAAGTGAGAAAATGCATCTTTCTCATGCTGAAAGGAAACAAAAAATCACTTGAAATTAAGAGTTGATCAATCTGGAAATGAAGTCTATTTATGTGTTATTCACATAATGGATATGATGTAAATAATTATTGGACGGCTTTCAAATGTTGGCACGCCAGCTTCTACCAAATTGAAGTATCACCAAAGCCAGATCAAAGTATTTGGTTCATTTTATTCCTCGATGTGGTCTGTTCTAGAGTGTTGTTCTTTATTTCATGTTTCAATGTCAGTGTTATGGGAACATCAGACATTGATTCAGATGTTTTAAAAAAAGTATAGCAGTTTTGATAAATATAAATAACTTAAATTATTTGTAATTACAGCCATAAACATTACAAAATGTTACACAGCTGGAAGCATAAAATTTTGACAATAATTGCTTCAAACTGACATAACAAGTAATTGAAATAAAACAATGAAAGTTATACACATCCATGTCAACCCTTGCTTTGCGCCCCCCCCCCACACACACACACACTTGTGTACAGAAAACTGGACAAACTTACTCCTTCTTTACTCTTGTCTATCATTCGTATACCATATTGGTTGATCTCAATTGTGCTATGTGACACGGTGTGGATGTTATCTTTCTGTCTTAGGGCCACCTGTGGATAGGACATGGATGTGACATGTTGACAGTGGGGACACAAGGACTGGAGTGGTATATGATAGATACATTGTCTTTAGTGGACATTCCTAAATTTTATTTTATTGAATCAAACTCATTGTAACGCACTATTAAGTACTATTGGCCTGTAAAATATTTATTGAAACCAGAATATTGACTTGAAAAGAATAATATCTTTTATTGCTAAAATTACATGAAGTCTTGAGATGTCATCTGTGTTCTGTTGTTATATTTTAATATACATTTTATCCATTGCATGCTTAATAATAAACAAAATCAGGTTTTATTAGTTTTGTTATGACTAGGGACCAGGGATAAGCTGCATAATAATGAGGTAATGAGTAGCACATTATAAATCTCTTAACTAATACAATATTTAAATGACAACATTAAATGACATTATATTTCATGGTCATTGACGGTTAAAGAATTATAAATCCATTGTTTAAAAAAAACAAGTTCTGGACTACATTATAATTAACTAGGGGTTGTAGGGCGCCTATGCGCTATGGTGCCCACTTTTTTCAAAAGCTCAAGTAACTTATCCTTGTTTGATAAATACGAAATATTAAACTTCCTGAAATGTACATAAAGTATTTTATAATTTCTTTGGTAATTGACGTCATATAATATTTTACAGCGTGAAACACCACAGGAGTGACTTGGGCTTTTATATTGTTTATTAAAATAAAGGTATTTAGACAACTCTTACTGTGTTGATGGCCTGCACTAGGGTTTCGTCCCCTTTGTGTGATGTCACCTCAACAGACCCTAAAAATTTCATGCTGAATTTCCAATACTCCTCCTCTTCATCTGAAAAGTTTACAATGTTAAAACTTTAAACTTTCTTTACCATAATTAAAAATTCTGAATATTTAATAAAGTTGAATAGTGAGAATATTTATTTTTGATGATAGCGATAAGAAGATTTGCATAAAAAATTCACATTTGTAAGATACGAGTGTTCTGAAAATAAGGCATGTGTTTTAAACATTATGCCAAGCCTTATATTTAACATTGTGTACAAGTGATTGATTTTTAAATTCAAGGACACACACTGTCATGGACACACTTAACCTTTGACACAAACTGCCATGGATAAACAATTCCAAGGACACAGATTGCCATGGACACACACATGGACACAATCATAGACACACACTGCCTACCTGATTCTTCCAAGAAATTTAGATCATTAGCATACATTGCTGGAAAAATTCCCTTCTCGCCTGTCCTCAGATTTATTCCTGAAATACAGCCAGTGTCCATGATGTAATTTTCAATTTCAAGTCGATATACTCCTTTATTTTTGCAATATCATTAACCACATACTTCACAAATATAATTGTCTAAGATATTTAAAATTGCTTGATTAAACCAAGGAACAAATGAAGTAGATAAATAAAATTACCTGCAAGCTAAATAAATGAAAATGGACATTTAGCAAAGCTATAAATGTAATAATGACAGAGATATACAAATAAGGGTGGAAAATAGTTTATTTCTTAAGGAAAATAAATATTGATAATTTATATCTTTAAATTGCTTATTTATTTATTTTAGGATAAATAACTATCCTCTATCACACTGACCTTCACACCAAAGGTCATCACACTCCTTGATGACGTGTAACGGGTCTCCTATACCTATGTTGATCTCATCCTTGTGCCTGGGTATGAACCGGTGGAGCCCCCTGTGAGTGACCTCTAGCTCCTTGGTTGACACCACGTTGACGGTACAGTTCTTCTTGGGATCTGGCAGGGTGACTATATGGACGAGATGAACAATGATAAAGCTTAAAACTAAGCAACCATTGGCTTCGCTATCTACAGTCCTCTTCCAGGTCCTGTTACATGCTTTAGAATTGCCGACCCCTATCCCATCCTAGTCTGTCCCGTGGGCCCAACATGATCCTATGATGTCTCAGATTTTTTGGTGTCATCTTAGGGAATTAGTTAAATTAATAATTAGTATTTTACTTTGGGTTGTTTACCTTTTGGCTGTGCCGCTAGGGGGCGCTCGTACTTGATGGCTGTACAAGTGCTGGAAGATGTGCGGGATGTTTCATGGCTGACGTCATCCAAAGTGGATCGGGATGTACAGGAAGAACTTCTTGACCTGCACATGGAGAGGTCAGGTTGAACCGGAGGGAGATGTATGATTATAAAGGATGAGACCTTCAATTGCCATATGGTATATAACATATATAGTCAGTGTACTAATTTGATATAGTATGTTATTAGTTGTCAGACATTGCTATAATAGAAAGGATGATGAAAGACTTTTCAATATTTGTGTTCTTGAAATAAGTGTGGCGCGAGAAGTGTATCTGTGGCTTTGGAAAAGCCTGGATCCGGTGAATGAAATTTGTGGCTCTCCTTGTAAGACATCTCCCCAAAAATATTAATTTTCGCGTAGGCTTTTAAATTCATTGGTAGTTTAACATTGACCTACAAAAAATTGACGTGTATAGAGGGCGCGGCCCGTCAGGTAACTTTGTACACGACATGGGAACATTGTGTTGAGTTTATTTTATACTTGACGTTTGAAAGCTTTGAAACATTTCGTAATTAAATGGTGGATGGTCAGTGCAAGTCAGTGCAACAATTTCCCAAAATTTCAAAATTTAAAAAACAATTCTGAAGAACCGATTCTCGTATAGATCTATATCAAGAAATAATTTGTACCCCATAACAAGCCTTAACTAGCATAATTCCTACATCGTCAGTGAATCAAACAAACCTTACTACTAGCATAGCTTCCTACATTACATCGTTAGTGAATCAAACAAACCTTACTACTAGCATAGCTTCCTACATTACATCGTCAGTGAATCAAACAAACCTTACTACTAGCATAGCTTCCTACATTACATCGTCAGTAAATCAAACAAACCTTACTACTAGCATAGCTTCCTACATTACATCGTCAGTGAATCAAACAAACCTTACTACTAGCATAGCTTCTTACATTACATCGTCAGTAAATCAAACAAACCTTACTACTAGCATAGCTTCCTACATTACATCGTCAGTGAATCAAACAAACCTTACTACTAGCATAGCTTCCTACATTACATCGTCAGTAAATCAAACAAACCTTACTACTAGCATAGCTTCCTACATTACATCGTTAGTGAATCAAACAAACCTTACTACTAGCATAGCTTCCTACATTACATCGTCAGTGAATCAAACAAACCTTACTACTAGCATAGCTTCCTACATTACATCGTCAGTGAATCAAACAAACCTTACTACTAGCATAGCTTCTTACATTACATCGTCAGTAAATCAAACAAACCTTACTACTAGCATAGCTTCCTACATTACATCGTCAGTGAATCAAACAAACCTTACTACTAGCATAGCTTCCTACATTACATCGTCAGTAAATCAAACAAACCTTACTACTAGCATACCTTCCTACATTACATCGTTAGTGAATCAAACAAACCTTACTACTAGCATAGCTTCCTACATTACATCGTCAGTGAATCAAACAAACCTTACTACTAGTTTAGCTTCCTACATTACATCGTCAGTAAATCAAACAAACCTTACTACTAGCATAGCTTCCTACATTACATCGTTAGTGAATCATTTCTGAGACAAGTAACAAGTATAAATAAGAAATAACGATTATTGAATTGAGAAGATCTCAAGAAACAAAGACATGTAATGATTAGAACTGAGATTGTTTCAGAAAGATAATCTCGCAGCTAGTGTTTCTGTGTTTATCGTACTATAAATTGGAATAATAAAAAACGATTACTGTTTTGTGACGTGACAAGATCATGTCGGAAAACTGAAACATTTTTGATTTTTAAGAAATAGGATTAAATTTGTAAAAAATTCTACTTGCTAAATGAAACTAAAAATTATTGCGATAATTATTATATAAATGAATAATTTTAAATGAATGTCATCTGTGAATGACTGGACACGTGAATGACTGGACACATGAATGACTGGACATGTAGAGCAAGTCACAACTCAAGACGCCGCCTTTAAATCAACAGATGCTTACATCACTCTGGCCATCACTCGGGCCATCACTCTGGCCATTACTCTGGCCACTACTCTGGCCACCACTCGGGCCATTACTCTGGCCATCATTCGGGCCATCAATCAGGCCATCACACTGGCCATCACACTGGCCATCACTCTGGCCATCACTCGGGCCATCACTGTGGCCATCACTCGGGCCATCACTCTGGCAATCACTCGGGCCATCACTCTGGCCATCACTCGGGCCATCACACTGGCCATCAATCGGGCCATCACACTGGCCATCACTCTGGCCATCACTCTGGCCATCACTCTGGCCATCACTCGGGCCATCACTCGGGCCATCACTCTGGCCATCACTCGGGCCATCACTCTGGCAATCACTCGGGCCATCACTCTGGCCATCACTCGGGCCATCACTCTGGCCATCACTCGGGAAATCACTCTTGCCATCACTCGGGCCATCACTCTGGCCATCACCGGGGCCATGTAAACTAAATCAATATTGCAACGGCAGTTTAATAGCATCCATGTAATATAAACGAACTATTTTCATGTACCTACGAAACTATGAATCACCTTTCAATGTATTAAATACTACACAAACTAGGCCGCAAAGTCATGGTGAAACCGCAACAATATGGGAGAAACATGGACAAATACAGTATAATTGTGAAAGATTATTGAGCCAACATATAGAAAAAACAGTACAAATGAGGAACACGATTGTGCAAACATGGAACAAGAAAGTACAGATTCAGAACCATATTTTTTTTTACAGACGTAGAAAAAGAAAGTACAAATGTGGAACAATAAAGTTCTCATTTGGGCGAACAGAGAAAGCGATTAAAGTTGTACGCTAGATCAGTGATCTCCCTGCTGACTTAGTTTTCACAGGATTATGCCGCCTGAGTTGTGTGGACCAATCAATATGTTCGTTCAGACGCAACCCAAGGTTCCTTTTTTCATTTGAAAGAGAGAGAGAGAGATAGAAAGAGAGAGAGAGAAAGAGAGAGAGAGAGAGAGAGAGAGAGAGAGAGAGAGAGAAAGAGAGAGAGAGAGAGAGAGAGGGGGGAGGGATGGAGGGCGATAGATAGATATATATATAGAGAGAGAGAGAGATAAAGAAAGAGAGAGAGAGAGATACAGAAAGAGAGAGAGAGATAAAGAGAGAGAGAGAGAGAGAGAGAGTTAAAGAAAGAGAGAGAGAGATATATATAAAGAAAGAGAGAGAGAGAGAGAGAGAAATCTAAATCAAGAGTTCTGGTTTTTTGGTCTACATGGTAATTCAGGATTGAACATATAAGACTGTCCTGGCGACCTAGTTATTTTGTTGTTTTCTAAAGGATGTTACCAGATGAAGTCTGTTTAGGATCATTTACATGAGAAACATATTTTAAATAAAAATTTTCAATGAAAATCTCATAAATTACTAAACAATTTTTTAAATAGTTAATTTACTCCGTATGATCGTTACTTAAAAATATGCTCTTTAAATATTACTAGAAATATACCCGCGCTCCTGCAGCGGGAGTGTATTGCCTCAAAGTTTTATTACGTAGTTGAAAATATGCCAGTAATTATTTCTAAAGTATGTAAGTGTATGCGTCGGTTTGAGTTGGATCTTCTGGTTATGATATAACTGAATTGTATGTTGATCCTACTCTTAAGAATACAACTTACAGTCGGTCAGAAATATACATATGAAAAATGCAATTCTCTAATTCTGAGAAAATTTTACTTATTATAAAGAGCGCAATCAACCTAAGCAAAAAATTCAAAAGGGTTTTAAGCAAATTTAAAAACCTACATAGAAAAAAAGCTCTTAGCTATAGATCCATCGTAGCAAGGGATTGAATTTGGAATAAAACGCATTTAGTGTTTATAAAGTGACTAAACTTTTTAAAAAAAGTTCAAATGAATCAATAAAAAATCAATAATTAAAATACATTAAGTCTGTTTTTATAAATATTTTGTTCCATTTTTTCCCTTTCAGAAAAAAGATCCTATTTACTAATGGCTTCCCATATCTAACATGTTGCTGTTTCACTAAGGGGTGCAATTCTTTGTTTTTTTTTCGTTTTCCGATAAGATATTTTTTTTTCAAGTTCTTCCACGCAGTACACATTTTTTAAAAAAATGCCCGCCCCCTTTTTACCCGTATTAGTTTATGGATATTAGATAATTTCCCAATTATTTAAGACTGATCTATTCGCTTAAAAAGTATGTGAAACAAAGATATATATTTTAAGGGAAAAAAATGATGTTGGTATCGAGGACAAAAAGGAGAGGACATAATAAGTTCAAATCGATTCAAAGATTCAATTGAGTTATCAGGTTCATGTGAACTAAGTTTTGCCTAGATCTATCCATCAATCAAGTAGCCAATAATTATATTATATTAATTTAGCTAATACAAGAGATAGCGTAATTTGACAATAAAAGATTTTTGAAAGCGCACCGCTCATAATAAAGTATTGGGGAAAAAATACTGCACCAAAAGTAACTCGTTTTGAACGTCCGCCTAAAGTTGTTCAATATGGAAATGAGATTTAATACTCTCTCTTTGTCTATACATTTTCTAATTTTTTAATTTATGGCTTTCAGGCAAAAGGTACAATTACAAAAACTATACTAAACCATCTGCAGGTTAAAAGGAACCATCCTGACAAATTTGGTCCCTGTCCATTATTTGGTTTTTCCGTGATTGTGTAACTGGAGTTGAAAATACCCACATACAAACATCAACTTAGCTTTATATATAAATATTTAATGAATCATGTAATGTTTTATAGTATCGTTCCTTAGCTTGATATCAAAATGTGGGAACTTTGAATAAGTCAAATCATTAAAAAACTCAGCTTAATCGAGAAAAAAAATCCTATTGTTGAATTCAGCTTAAAGAATGTGAAGACCTCAGGTTGAATTTATCTTTAAAAAATACAAAGACTTCAGGTTGAACGGAAGCTTCCCTTTGTTAGGCTACAGATCTATAACTTTGGTGACCACTGGACTATAACTATAATTACAAGATGGTACAGATCTATAACTTTGGTAACCACTGAACTATAACTACAAGATGGTACAGATCTATAACTTTGGTAACCACTGGACTATAACTACAAGATGGTACAGATCTATAACTTTTGTACCCACTGAACTATAACTACAAGATGGTACAGATCTATAACTTTGGTACCCACTGAACTATAACTACAAGATGGTACAGATCTATAACTTTGGTAACCACTGAACTATAACTATAACTACAAGATGGTACAGGTCTATAACTCTGGTGACCACTGAACTATAACTATAACTACAAGATGGTACAGATCTATAACTTTGGTACCCACTGAACTATACCTACAAGATGGTACAGATCTATAACTTTGGTAACCACTGAACTATAACTATAACTACAAGATGGTACAGATCTATAACTTTGGTACCCACTGAACTATAACTATAACTACAAGATGGTACAGATCTATAACTTTGGTACCCACTGAACTATAACTACAAGATGGTACAGATCTATAACTTTGGTAACCACTGAACTATGACTACAAGATGGTACAGATCTATAACTTTGGTAACCACTGGACTATGACTACAAGATGGTACAGATCTATAACTTTGGTAACCACTGGACTATAACTATAACTACAAGATGGTACAGATCTATAACTTTGGTAACCACTGGACTATAACTATAACTACAAGATGGTACAGATCTATAACTTTGGTAACCACTGAACTATAACTACAAGATGGTACAGATCTATAACTTTGGTAACCACTGGACTATAACTATAACTACAAGATGGTACAGATCTATAACTTTGGTACCCACTGAACTATAACTACAAGATGGTACAGATCTATAACTTTGGTACCCACTGAACTATAACTACAAGATGGTACAGATCTATAACTTTGGTAACCACTGAACTATAACTACAAGATGGTACAGATCTATAACTTTGGTACCCACTGGACTATAACTACAAGATGGTACAGATCTATAACTTTGGTACCCACTGAACTATAACTATAACTACAAGATGGTACAGATCTATAACTTTGGTACCCACTGAACTATAACTACAAGATGGTACAGATCTATAACTTTGGTACCCACTGAACTATTACTACAAGATGGTACAGATCTATAACTTTGGTAACCACTGGACTATAACTATAACTACAAGATGGTACAGATCTATAACTTTGGTACCCACTGAACTATAACTACAAGATGGTACAGATCTATAACTTTGGTACCCACTGAACTATAACTACAAGATGGTACAGATCTATAACTTTGGTACCCACTGAACTATAACTACAAGATGGTACAGATCTATAACTTTGGTACCCACTGAACTATAACTACAAGATGGTACAGATCTATAACTTTGGTACCCACTGAACTATAACTACAAGATGGTACAGATCTATAACTTTGGTACCCACTGAGCTATAACTACAAGATGGTACAGATCTATAACTTTGGTACCCACTGAACTATAACTACAAGATGGTACAGATCTATAACTTTGGTACCCACTGAACTATAACTACAAGATGGTACAGGTCTATAACACTGGTGACCACTGAACTATAACTACGTGGGGGTACAGATCTATTACCCTGTGTGAGTTGCTCACGTTGTGTATAAAGGGATCTATTGATTGTATGCCTCTAGAGAATGGAATGGCCATTTGTAGGTCAATAATGTTACAGTGGAATGGGCGCATAATCAGTCTAGTATGTTTATGAAATATAAAGATGTTAATGCTACACGCATGTAAAAACAGTTAGTTTACATAATTATAATTATTAAAAGTTCAGTACAGCCCGTCTATAAATATAAATGAAAAAAATAATGAAAAAAATAAGCCCATAAGAGACTTTTAATCGGATGTGACGTAGTTATTTATTTGAAAGAATCAAGACGCTGAAATCCTACTCAACAACACATCTTCAAGAACTACTTCTAAACAAATAACAAAGAAAATTATTTAAGTAAATATAGCTCACTATCATATTCTGTGATTGGCAAAATGGTCACATTCTATTTTTACTGTTTATGGTCACGTTCTGTGGTTGTCATTAATGGTCACATTCTATGGTTACTGTTTATGGTCACGTTCTGTGGTTGCCATTAATGGTCACGTTCTGTGGTTGCCATTAATGGTCACGTTCTGTGGTTGTTATTAATGGTCACATTCTATGGTTACTGTTTATGGTCACGTTCTGTGATTGCCAAAATGGTCACATTCTATGGTTACTGTTTATGGTCACGTTCTGTGGTTGCCATTAATGGTCACGTTCTGTGGTTGCCATTAAGGGTCACGTTCTGTGGTTGCCATTTATGGTCACGTTCTGTGGTTGCCATTAATGGTCACGTTCTGTGGTTGCCATTTATGGTCACATTCTAAGGTAGCACGTTATTGCTTGCTAAGACATTGGCATAAGAGTATATCACCATAAAAATTCTAGACAGAAGAACAAGTAAATATCAAGCCATTCTCCGCTGAGCCGGAAAGTGGCCAGATTTATGGATACTATTTGGCAGGTTCCCTAGAATTTCATCTCCCGCCTAGTCTCGCCATCAATCTCACTAGCATTTCCTGCGTCGTCCCACCATGGCGTCAAACAATGTCCGACAAGATGTCACTTTTCTACCTTTGCGTCATAAAATGTCCGGACAAACGTCACTACTTCATTGTAACCGACAAATCCTCATGGCTGACCCTCTAATTCAGCAGG
The DNA here is from genome assembly GCA_944989445.1 of Ampullaceana balthica. Taxonomy (NCBI): domain Eukaryota; kingdom Metazoa; phylum Mollusca; class Gastropoda; family Lymnaeidae; genus Ampullaceana; species Ampullaceana balthica. The sequence continues at coordinate 643,214 of CALYLW010000501.1, read as the reverse complement.
TCTTCAAGAAACCTCCTCTTTTTGCTTGCCGGAGAGATAGAAGCCTGAGAGATATACTTGTAAGAAGTCACCTTCCCAAAATGATAACACATATGGGAACAAAAGGTTGCAACCGTAACCGTTGCAACACTTGTCCATATGTGATGGAAATTAACAACATTTCTTTCCCTCTTGAAAACTTCATAATAAAAGATGGATTCACTTGCACTAGTCGCAACGTGATTTGTGCAATTCTTTGCAAGAGGTGTAATAAAATTTACGTGGGTGAGACAGGTCGTCGTCTTGGAGATCGATTTCGAGAACACCTGTATAATATAAATAAACAGGCTCAATGGCCTGTATCTAAACATTTTAACAGTGTTGACCATGACGGTATTTCAGATGTTGCAGTTACTGGTATTTTATATGCAAACAATACCCATGATAGGATCCACATGGAAAATAAACTTATAAAACGATTTGGTAAGTTGGCTCCATATGGAATCAACCAAATTCACAATTTTAACTAACAGCAGAATCTTTTTCCCGTTGTGGTTTTAACTGTTACTTTAGATACTTCCTCCTTTTTCCTATACCCTGTGTCCTTGTTTATTTTTGTTTTTCCTTTCATTTTATTTTACATGAATATTATAAATTATTTTAGGATATAATATGTTTCAAGAATTTAAATATATGTAAGTACCTATTTTATGTTAATGTTATTGTACTGATGAAAGCATTAGCCGAAACGTCTATTGTCGTTTTAGTTTAAAATAAAGCTCAAATTTATTGTTTTATTTGCACAATTTGTTTGTGTGTTTTGTATTTTGTAATAATAGAAGTGACTGCCCCGCCCCCCCCGAAGTTCCATCCAACATTTCCCGGTATCGTCTTTAAATAAGAATAAATAACTCCGATTTCCATTCCGATTATTGATGTCACACGCGAGAGTTTGGGAGAATATTTAATGGAGTGTTGGATGACCATCACTGACCAACACGTATTCAGTATCTTCCATGTCTTACAGATCCAAACGTGAGTAGAAATCTTTAAACATTGTTTAATCCGTCGGAGTTTGTTCAGACACCCAATATGAACAATTGACATCAGAGGATTTTGACAGGTATAACATGATATTGGTCACTTTAAATGAGCCACGTCCTTGCGTGGACAAACAGAGCCACACGTCTTTTGGACTTGCCTACCACTGGCCTGCGTGTCTTCTATACGCTATATCCCATGCTTCGGTCTTTGCCCTCATTGGTCGTTAACTTCAAGAAGACAGCACTAAAGCTACCGGTATATAATTGTTTGAGAATCACCGTCAAATATCTCATGGTTCTTGTGGTCTATATCCCCTCCCAACTCAATTATAACCAGTCTGTTAAAAACTTGGAATTATAGAATGGAGAACAGGAGTGCCAGGCCAAGATGACTGCTCTACTTTCGTTTTAGGAAACTAACATTTTAAAATATTCTAGCCGATTAGAGCACCGTGGAGCGGAGGCTTTACGGACAATCCTGTTAGACACTGCCAACTCTTAGACATCACTCCCACTCTTTAGACTCTGCTCATCTCACATAACACTCCCACAGACCATTTTCTTTCACACTCATACTCTATGATTATTCCCACTCCCACTCTATGATTATGCCCACTCCCACTCTCTGTTTATGTCCACTCCCACTCTATGATTATGTCCACTCCCACTCTCTGATTATGGCCACTCACTCCCACTCTCTGATTATGACCACTCCCACTCTCTGATTATGACCACCCCCACTTTCTGACCCAGTTTCTGAAAAATTTGGCAGCAGTCAGCAGAACGATCGATTTGTTCTCGGCCTTGACCTCACTGCTAGCAGCCGACAGAGATGAAATCCACCCATGAACATGGACCCAACATCACACGATTGGTCAGATACATCAAATGGGTTTTATTATTCTTTCCTAATGTGTTCCCACTAGATTATGTGTGTGTTTTCGTATCATCTGTTTGTGCTAATGTGTATATCGTTTTGGGTTTTCGATGGGACCGAGTGAGAAATTTGCCCCTTCTGTCAATGTTGACTAGATGCTATAAATAACCAACATGTTGATTTCATAGAACAAATCTGTATAATACGCCAGCAATGATGTTCAATTGAAAAATCTAAATTTGGTTCATCCAACCCCCCCCCGGCCCCCGTCCCGCTTAATGAAGATAAGATAAATCCTACTGTCAGTACCTATTGTTAGGTCGTTTAATATGCAGCACCATTGTCCCAGTCCAATCATGAAGGGATTTCATTTTTTTCCCCTTACAAACTTAATGCTACACTAACTGGTATTATTGACATGTCGTATTTCTACTTAAAATGAGTAAGAAATGCTTACATGATAAACTGTTATTTATTTGTGAATATCTTTAGGTTTATTATCCTTAGGGATCAACTTATAAGAACAGTTTTCTTTTAAAATTACATTCTTTAAACAATAACAGTCAGAATGAGAAAGTTTTGAACTAAAGTTACCTCACTAGGAAGTAAAACCCTTAAATGGGGAAGATAATGATTTGGACAACATGAAATTGAAACAAATTAAGGCGTGAGACTGTAGGTGACAGAAGTCAGACTTGGGATAGGTCTTAAAGACGGGCAGAACATGAGAAAGTAACAAGATTTGTTGGGGGGTGGGGGTGGGTGTGGGGGGTGGGGTGGGGGTGGTAGGTCTTACAGAAGGGGAGGACATTGGAACAGGTTTGTGGGGTCTAAGAGGCGAGTTTGTTGTGATGACATGCGACTTGAATGAGTTTGTAGACTGCGTGATTTGTCTAGTGATGTGAACTGGGGGTGGCTATATATGTAAAGAGAAGGCTATTAAAGTCAGTGGTTACACAGAATGGTGTCTTAATCTGTAGTGTTGATTCACAGTTGTACTCTGACAAAGGGGATGCATAAAAATAAATAAAACATAGAGTAGGATGATTTTTTCAGACAAATGGATGACGAACATAAATGTTGGAAACCCACCTTCCAGCAGACACGAAATGAAACTTTGGTTTGTCAAACAAATGACCAGCGTGCTTCAAGGTAAAGGGGTAAGGGAAGGGAAGTAACTTCTCATGAGAATCTTCGTCAATCTTTTCATGGCCGTCCCCCAGCAGAACGTCATGGATCTCCTCGGCTATAGACTTGGTCATCTCGTCTGCTAGCTGTTCGCCTGGTCATTGGAATAACATGGCATAAGTTAATTCAACTTAGGATAAAAACACTTTTCTTATTCCGTATGCAAGAACAAACATATGCACATTCTCGTTCTTCCCATCCGGAATCGGAAGTGGAATGGGTTGCCTGTAGAAACTAAGAACACCAACACTTTATCAACATTTAAAACTCTAAAAAGAGTGCAGGACCAGACGCAGACCATGGATAAGCGTTGGACGCAATAATCTTCTGTATAAAAGGAGCATCTGTAACAGATAAGTAAGATAACTGGTCGTTGGAACAACACGGCATAACATCCACTGTGAGTGCCTATCACCCTCATGTATTGTGTGTCAGAACTATGTGACATGTTGTGGTACGTGTTAACCGATGTTCAATGTATCAGAAACTAACGCATACGTAATTTGAATACTGTGGAGAGTTACGTTGTCCATCTCTATACTCATTCTGAGCTTGACAAATAAACCTGATCAGTTAAATAGTAAATAATGACAGCAGGCTTGTTTCAAAATCTAACACGTAATGTTTAACCCAACTCTCTCTAAAATAAACTTTTGATAAATAGCTTGCTTTAATACTCTTTAAAATTGTATTAAAACATCGCAAAAGATTTTTATCTACATATTTAGGAAACGATAAAACAGACATTAAAATCTTGTGAAGATAGAAATGCGAAGCTAATTTGACATGATTTACGAAATCTTGAGTCTACAAACAAGGTAGTAGAGGGTAGTAGTGATCTTACCATGAACAGATTGGACCATACTTTTGGCAAGTTCACTGTCACCAATATCACCGTAGAAGGAGGTAATCATTGACTGCTCCATCTGAAATGACGTAATTCATGTGATGATGACAAGAACGACGTACTCGGAGTTAAAACTATACCGATGGTACCATCAGTACTGGGCAGAGTTGAAATTAGACCCATCGTACCATCAGTACTGGGCAGAGTTAAAACTATACCGATGGTACCATCTTTTCTATACTGAAAGTAAACGTAAATAGTGATTGAGCAACGTTTGCTTTGATAACCCCATAGTCAAAATCATTGCACTTTGCGAGTGAAAAAAAGTCTGATCAAAGAATAGAAATTCCAAGATAATGGCATGACTATTGAACTGTGACCTTCTATCGTATTTTATGTGGCTAGACTTAGAGTTGGTCAACTGACACTTTCATTAATGATTATTGTAATTCAAAGGCAAACTTACTTACATTTGGAATAGGTCAACTGTTAATGTAGTTAATCTTTGAAAATATAAACACCAAGACGCAGTTTTATTAGAAATAAATCAACTGACAAGATAGCTGATCTTTGGGTAGGTCAAAGTTTTATTTTAAGTAATTCAACATGAGAATTATTAATACTTTGATCAACTACATAATCATACATATTTTGTTTAATTTTCAATAACAAATCTACAAAACTAAATGAACTTTTGTCCAATGAACTTTTGTCAAATAAATTTTTGTCCAGAAATTTACGATTATGCTTAACTTATTAACTATGATATTTAAATAAGAATTTTGTTTTTATTATAGTGAATGTCGTGGTACGTAATACAGTTTAAAACAGCTGCAATATTTATCAAAACTGCACCATATAATACATAATTGACAGATGTATTTACTTTAACCATTCCTGACATATTGTTATACATGAGCATAGAGTGAACCCTCGTTTACCGCGGTTAATGGGGACCGGAGACCCCGCGATAGGTGAAAGTCTGCGAAACGGTACGGTAACCAACTGATAAGCAATACGAAATAGCTAGATAAGTTTACATTTACTGTGTAGCGAAAGTAAACGTAGTTATATATGACGTGATGATGGTGGTGAATATGCTGTGCAGTAAAGATGATGATGATAAGGGTGATGATGACTTTTACTGCCAAGCCATTGACGTCTCTTCAAAGGCGGCGCCATTTCCTGTAGCACCTCTTCTAATACTACCACTATATTTTAAAACCGCGAAGCCGTGAAAAGTGAACCGCGAAGTAGAAAGGATTACTGCACACCACTACAAGATACCATATCACCTTCAGCAGCAATGCATAATTCATTAACGTGTTTATGTCAATCGCCATTACACAAATACTTACAATCTGACAACTGACTCAAAGTTTTTCTTACCTGATTTTCAAACAAGTCGACATCCTCATCGCAATCGATGGGCAGCTCTTCCGGTGCCTCGGGCAGCACCACGTCTTCCATGTCGTCTCCCGTGTCATCGTCTCCCGTGTCATCACTCTCCTTCTCATCACTGTCATCGTCTGCCAAACACTGAGGTTTCCGTGGTGAGTTGCCGTCAGCAGTGTCGTAGAGCGACCGGTCGTCCAGCTCGTCATCTAGGCCGCTGCAGGCTTGTCGCTTGCTGTTGTCCAACCCCGGCATGTCTTCGAGGCAGCAAGACAAATCTGCGTCTGAATACTGATGGTGGTGTCGGTGGTTCCCCTTGTTGCCAAGTTCCGAGAAGTTCATCCCGGGCTCGGCCCAAGTGTCCTCAAAATCTTGACAAATTGGGGCCTCTTTGAAGTCGTTGCCTCCTTCTTCGACGAATCTCTTGAACTCAGAGTCCAGACGGACCCTCTGGAAGTCATCGCCGTACGCCTCGCCGCTGAGAACATGCTCGTGGTTGTAGATATCTTTGGCTGTCTTGTCTGGCGTGTTCTGTCGCGAGTACCAGCTGCAGCTGTGGTTGTGGCCCCGATTGATGTTTCTGGTGTGCTGGTTTTTGTTTTGGTTGAAGTCGAGGTGGGCGGAGGAGTGGAAGTCACCGTGGAAGCTGTTGTCGTTCAGGTTCAGAGTCTTGTTGTGGTTGAGGTTCCGTTTGGTGATGACGTCAGACACGAGGTTGTTGCCGTTGTCCACTTTGGTCTCAGCTGACAGGTCATCGACGTCATCGTCCTCGTCAAACCCAGGGGAGATGTCCACGACGAGTCTGGAAAGGTCATGTGAATCCAAGGTCAAGTGAATCTAAGGTTATGTGAATGTGAGGTCAAGCAAATTTAAAGTGATGTACATGTAAAGTAATGTTGATTGAAGATAGATAATGCAGATGTAAGGTCATGAGAAGTAAGTTTGTATGGATGTAATATCATTTGATTGTAAGGACATGTGAACGTGAGGTCATGTGGATGTTTGTTACAGAGACGTGATTTAGTGTGTGAATGTGTGCTAAATTAACTGCGTTAACTTGTGGCTATGTCCACCGTGTGGCTAAGTTAACTTGTGGCTATGTCTACCGTGTGGCTAAGTTAACTTGTGACTATGTCCACCGTGTGGCTAAGTTAACTTGTGGCTATGTCAACTGTTTGATCATGTTAAATGTTGACCATACTTTTTGTATCAAGTTTAGGACATGTAGATGTGTGTACTAAATGGTGTGTTTGTTGTGTGTACTTAATAGTGTGTTTGTTGTGTGTACTTAATGGTGTGTTTGTTGTGTGTATATAATGGTGTGTTTGTTGTGTGTACGTAATGGTGTGTGTTGTTGTGTGTACATAATGGTGTGCTTGTTGTGTGTACATAATAATGTGTTTTTGTGTGTACATAATGGTGTGTTTGTTGTGTGCACATAATAATCTGTTTGTTGTCGTGTACTTAATGGTGTGTTTGTTGTGTTTACATAATAATCTGTTTGTTGTGTGTACATAATAGTGTGTTTGTTGTGTGTACATAATGGTGTGTTTGTTGTGTGTGACATAGTAATAGTGTGTTTGTTGTGTGTACTTAATGGTGTGTTTGTTGTGTGTACTTAATAGTGTGTTTGTTGTGTGTACTTAATGGTGTGTTTGTTGTGTGTATATAATGGTGTGTTTGTTTTGTGTACATAATGGTGTGTTTGTTGTGTGTACACAATGGTGTGTTTGTTGTGTTTACATAATAATGTATTTGTTGTGTGTACATAATGGTGTGTTTGTTGTGTGTACACAATGGTGTGTTTGTTGTGTGTGTACTTAATGGTGTGTTTGTTGTGTGTATATAATGGTGTGTTTGTTGTGTGTACGTAATGGTGTGTTTGTTGTGTGTACATAATGGTGTGTTTGTTGTGTGTACATAATAATGTGTTTTTGTGTGTACATAATGGTGTGTTTGTTGTGTGCACATAATAATCTGTTTGTTGTGTGTACTTAATGGTGTGTTTGTTGTGTTTACATAATAATCTGTTTGTTGTGTGTACATAATAATGTGTTTGTTGTGTGTACATAATGGTGTGTTTGTTGTGTGTACATAATAATCTGTTTGTTGTGTGTACTTAATAGTGTGTTTGTTGTGTGTACTTAATAGTGTGTTTGTTGTGTGTACTTAATGGTGTGTTTGTTGTGTGTATATAATGGTGTGTTTGTTTTGTGTACATAATGGTGTGTTTGTTGTGTGTACACAATGGTGTGTTTGTTGTGTTTACATAATAATGTATTTGTTGTGTGTACATAATGGTGTGTTTTGTTTGTGTGTACACAATGGTGTGTTTGTTGTGTGTGTAATTAATGGTGTGTTTTTTGTGTGTATACAATGGTGTTTTGTTTGTGTATTTAATGATGTGTTTGTTGTGTGTACAAATGATGTTTGTTGTATGCAAGAGTGTAATGTGAGGAGTGCCAGCAAGAGTGTAATGTGAGGAGTGCCAGCAAGAGTGTAATGTGAGGAGTGACATCAAGAGTGTAATGTGAGGAGTGACAACAAGAGAGTAATGTGAGGAGTGACAACAAGAGTGTAATGTGAGGAGTGACAAAAAGAGTGTAATGTGAGGAGTGACAGTAAGAGTGTAATGTGAGGAGTGCCAGCAAGAGTGTAATGTGAGGAGTGACATCAAGAGTGTAATGTGAGGAGTGACAACAAGAGAGTAATGTGAGGAGTGACAACAAGAGTGTAATGTGAGGAGTGCCAGCAAGAGTGTAATGTGAGGAGTGACATCAAGAGTGTAATGTGAGGAGTGACAACAAGAGAGTAATGTGAGGAGTAACAAAAAGAGTGTAATGTGAGGAGTGACAGTAAGAGTGTAATGTGAGGAGTGCCAGCAAGAGTGTAATGTGAGGAGTGACATCAAGAGTGTAATGTGAGGAGTGACAACAAGAGAGTAATGTGAGGAGTGACAATAAGAGTGTAATGTGAGGAGTGACAAAAAGAGTGTAATGTGAGGAGTGACAGTAAGAGTGTAATGTGAGGAGTGCCAGCAAGAGTGTAATGTGAGGAGTGACATCAAGAGTGTAATGTGAGGAGTGACAACAAGAGAGTAATGTGAGGAGTGACAACAAGAGTGTAATGTGAGGAGTGACAAAAAGAGTGTAATGTGAGGAGTGACAGTAAGAGTGTAATGTGAGGAGTGACAGCAAGAGTGTAGTGAGGAGTGACATCAAGAGTGTAATGTGAGGAGTGAAAGTAAGAGTGTAACGTGAGGAGTGACAGTAAGAGTGTAATTTGAGGAGTGACAGTAAGAGTGTAATGTGAGGAGTGACAGTAAGAGTGTAACGTGAGGAGTGACAGTTAGTGTGTAATGTGAGGAGTGAAAGTAAGAGTGTAATGTGAGGAGTGACAGTAAGAGTGTAACTTGAGGAGTGACAGTTAGAGTGTAATGTGAGGAGTGACAACAAGAGTGTAATGTAAAGAGTGACAAAAAGAGTGTAATGTGAGGTGTGACAGTAAGAGTATAATGTGAGGAGTGACAGCAAGAGTGTAATGTGAGGAGTGACAACAAGAGTGTAATGTGAGAAGTGACAACAAGAGTGTAATGTGAGGAGTGACAACAAGAGTGTAATGTGAGAAGTGAAAACAAGAGTGTAACGTGAGGAGTGACAACAAGAGTGTAATGTGAGGAGTGACAACAAGAGTTTAATGTGAGGAGTGACAACAAGACTGTAATGTGAGGAGTGACAACAAGAGTGTAATGTGAGGAGTGACAGCAAGAGTGTAATGTGAGGAGTGACAACAAGAGTGTAATGTGAGGAGTGACATCAAGAGTGTAATGTGAGGAGTTACAGCAAGAGTGTAATGTGAGGAGTGACAACAAGAGTGTAATGTGAGGATTGACAACATGAGTGTAATGTGAGGAGTGACAACAAGAGTGTAATGTGAGGAGTGACAACAAGAGTGTAATGTGAGGAGTGACAACAAGATTGTAATGTGAGCAGTGACAGCAAGAGTGTAATGTGAGGAGTGACATCAAGAGTGTAATATGAGGAGTGACATCAAGAGTGTAATGTGAGGAGTGACATAAAGAGTGTAATGTGAGGAGTGACAGCAAGAGTGTAATGTGAGGAGTGACATCAAGATTGTAATGTGAGGAGTGACATCAAGAGTGTAATGTGAGGAGTGACAGCAAGAGTGTGATGTGAGGATTGACATCAAGAGTGTAATGTGAAGAGTGACAGCAAGAGTGTAATGTGAGGAGTGACATCAAGAGTGTAATGTGAGGAGTGACAGCAAGAGTGTAATGTGAGGATTTACATCAAGAGTGTAATGTGAGGAGTGACAGCAAGAGTGTAATGTGAGGAGTGACAGCAAGAGTGTAATGTGAGGAGTGACATCAAGAGTGTAATGTGAGGAGTGACAGCAAGAGTGTAATGTGAAGAGTGACAGCAAGAGTGTAATGTGAAGAGTGACATCAAGAGTGTAATGTGAGGAGTGACAGCAAGAGTGTAATGTGAGGAGTGACATCAAGAGTGTAATGTGAGGAGTGACAGCAAGAGTGTAATGTGAGGAGTGACAGCAAGAGTGTAATGTGAGGAGTGACATCAAGAGTGTAATGTGAGGAGTGACAGCAAGAGTGTAATGTGAGGAGTGACAGCAAGAGTGTAATGAGAAGAGTGACAGCAAGAGTGTAATGTGAGGAGTGACATCAAGAGTGTAATGGGAGGAGTGACAGCAAGAGTGTAATGTGAGGAGTGACAGCAAGAGTGTAATGTGAGGAGTGACATCAAGAGTGTAATGTGAGGAGTGACATCAAGAGTGTAATGTGAGGAGTGACAGCAAGAGTGTAATGTAAGGAGTGACATCAAGAGTGCAATGTGAGGAGTGACATCAAGAGTGTAATGTGAGGAGTGACAGCAAGAGTGTAATGTGAGGAGTGACATCAAGAGTTCAATGTGAGGAGTGACAGCAAGAGTGTACGGTGAGGAATGACAGCAAGAGTGTAATGTGAGGAGTGACATCAAGAGTGTAATGTGAGGAGTGACATCAAGAGTGTAATGTGAGGAGTGACATCAAGAGTGTAATGTGAGGAGTGACATCAAGAGTGTAATGTGAGGAGTGACAGCAAGAGTGTAATGAGAGGAGTGACATCAAGAGTGTAATGTGAGGAGTGACAGCAAGAGTGTAATGTGAGGAGTGACATCAAGAGTTCAATGTGAGGAGTGACAGCAAGAGTGTACGGTGAGGAATGACAGCAAGAGTGTAATGTGAGGAGTGACATCAAGAGTGTAATGTGAGGAGTGACATCAAGAGTGTAATGTGAGGAGTGACATCAAGAGTGTAATGTGAGGAGTGACATCAAGAGTGTAATGTGAGGAGTGACAGCAAGAGTGTAATGAGAGGAGTGACATCAAGAGTGTAATGTGAGGAGTGACAACAAGATTGTAATGTGAGGAGTGACAGCAAGAGTGTAATGTGAGGAGTGACATTAAGAGTGTAATGTGAGGAGTGACATCAAGAGTGTAATGTGAGGAGTGACAGTAAGAGTGTAACGTGAGGATCGACAGTAAGAGTGTAATGTGAGGAGTGACAGTAAGAGTGTAATCAGCAATAAATGGGAGGCTGATGTTTATGTTCGTGTTCTTTTTTGTTTAAAGAATCGATTTAATGATCAGAAACCGGATGTATAAAGCATAGATATTATTACTCTCTCTCTCTCTCTCTCTCTCTCTCTCTCTCTCTCTCTCTCTCTCTCTCTCTCTCTCTCTCTCTCTCTCTCTCTCTCTCTCTCTCTCTCTCTCTGTCACACACACACACCACACACACACACACACGTTAATACACAGAGTCACTAAACCTATCACGAGCACGCACACACACACATATGCCACCTGTTTACTAGAGTTGAATAATTGATTTGTTTTTATATAATTAATGCATGAATGAATTTTAATAATTAAATAGTTATTAAAATGATATTTTAAACAGATTAAAATTTTTCAGTGACAGAGCTGATTATAAAGAAATAAATTAAGTGGGAAAGAATTTCAGAAAATGAAATCTGGATGTCAGTGCTTCCTTCATATCTGGATGTCAGTGCTTCCTTCATATCTGGATGTCAGTGCTTCCTTCATTCCAAACACTTGTACATAGTCACAAGTTAGATACGATGACAAGTAATTCATGGGCGGATCAACTCAGAATGATACCCAATTATACGGCATCCATGGGCAGAACAAACCCGTTTTTCAAATAAATTCATAAATAGAGGGACCTATCATGTGATGAAATTTTAAATTTGTTTTAAAATATTCTTCTATTATAACTAACTGTTTGCTATTCTAACATAATGGATTGATAGTTACAAGGACACCGAAGAATATAAGTCAACAATTAACATTCACCAATCAACAGTCAACTATGAAAATTCAACAATCAACAGTCAAAAGTCAACATCTTCAAGATTCTCAACATCATTAGCATACCTCAATGTGACGTCAGAACACAATGGTCTGTGAAGTTTCATCATTATTAACGGGTACAACTCTACTCTCCTGGTCAATCTCTACACTACGACGGGCTTTGGGGACATCATCTTGACCACGAACTGACCACAGGGTTACGTCCAACACGAGCGTTTTGTTTTACTTTCACAACTCGTTCAAGCTCCTGTCTTATCCCCCACCGCCATTTTGGGATCCATTATAATAACACGAGAGAGAATGAATGACGACACAGAGTGAGTAGTGAGTCGTCTGCTGGAGACTCCGCATATTCGCACGGCCGCTATCGTCTTCCTGGACCCGGCGTTTAAATAGGTCCTACAGATTTTGGCGCTAACTGAGATCAAACAAAAATAAAAACGCGTTAGAGATCTCACGGCACTAATCAAAGGTGCCAGGAAGAGAACCAGTCATGTTGAAGTTATTGTTGAGATTGTCTTCAAATTACCCTTAGCCACAGCGGAGTGTACCAGAAATGATAGAGCTATTGTCGTAGAGTCATCTGTAGTTATCTGACGATGTTTCGAGTTTGCTTATAACCAGGAATCCGTTTAGTGGGGAGACGGCGAGGGCGACATTTCCAGAGCTACCCCGCAGTTTGTGACGTCACGTTCAGGAGAGGGATCGATAGGTCTGCCACAGGAAGAGATCGATAAAACAGCTGATGTGGTCCCACCTATCCCCTCTCCCTCTCCCCGTCTCCCGTGCCTCGCGTGGATGTGCTCTTGTGTATTGTTGCCGTTCTCTCTCTCTCTATCTCCCCCTTTCTCTCCCCCTCTCTCTCCCTCTCTGTCTCCCTCTTTCTCTCCCCCTCTCTCTCCCCTTCTGTCTCTCCCTCTCTGTCTCCCTCTTTCTCTTCCTCTCTCATTCTATCTCCCCCTTTCTCTCTCCCTCTTTCTCACTCTCTCTCCGTCTTTCTCTCCCTCTTTCTCCTCTCTCTCCTCCTCTCCCTCACTCTCTCTCACTCTCTCTCCCCTCTCTCTCTCACTCTCTCTGACTCTTCCTATCTCTCATTCCCCGAATCTCACCCTCTTTACTATTCTACCCCAACCCTCATCACCACCAATGCGTATTTTATGGACTTACTTAATTTCTAATTGACATGTTCCTATGTTCTAATTGACATGTTCCAATGTTCTAATTGACATGTTCCAATGTTCTAATTGACATGTTCCAATGTTCTAATTGACATGTTCCAATGTTCTAATTGACATGTTCCAATGTTCTAATTGACATGTTCCAATGTTCTAATTGACATGTTCCAATGTTCTAATTGACATGTTCCAATGTTCTAATTGACATGTTCCAATGTTCTAATTGACATGTTCCAATGTTCTAATTGACATGTTCCAATGTTCTAATTGACATGTTCCAATGATCTAATTGACATGTTCCAATGTTCTAATTGACATGATCCAATGATCTAATTGACATGTTCCAATGCTTAATTTCCCCTTTAAAAAAAACAAACACACAACCATTTGAATTTCACATAATTTCCACTTCTATGAGGAAGTTATTTTAGTTTTTTACGATAGTTGTCAGAAAGTTACATGTTTTCTATTGTTAAATATTTTATCCGATTCATTAGTTGTTTATAAGAGGCCGTCCATAAATGAAGTCACGCACCTAAAAGGGGGGGGGGAGGGCGGCACACTTTTATGACGATGCGTGACGAGGGGGAGAGAGGGGGTTGAAGAAATGTGACGTCACATCAAAAGGGTAACTTTAAATAAAACTTCAACTGTAATATTTGGTCGCTTATAATTTATTTAATGACTTTCTTTTTTTTTAAAATTATTTTTTCTTATCATCAGTGCTTCTCAAAGTACCGGTCCGTAGGCCATCAGACGCCGGTTGGCGTAAGTTATCAAGAAATGAAAATTAAATATAATTTTAATCCTTAAGTTTGAGAACCCACAAGAGAACGTCTAAAATTGTTGTCCTGCGTTGTTTGACGTTGACATCAAGGCATTTATAATGTAATCGCAGCTCCGTTTGGTTCTCTCACGGCAGGAGTCGGCGAACTTTTTTGCCCGTTACCCCAAAATATACAAGTTTATGTGTGCGTTACCTCCCCCCCCCGACTCGAGGTACTGCCCACATGACTCGGGCGGGGATTTGGGGGAGTTTCTTTAGCCCCCCCCCCGAAAATGCTACTGGTGAGTTTTACAAGCATGATGAGTGTCTAAAAATGATATGAATAGGATTATGTGTAGATTTTTTAAATCAAAACGTCTCGGAATATAATTTTTTTTTGGGTGGGGGGATCTATTTGATATAATTATAAAAGTTTTAAGTTTGATATAATTCTTCGATTGGTTTTTGGTCTAACGCCCCTGGAAATTCTAGATATAATAGTATTCATTAATTTTATTGAATGCATCAAATTCTTGACATCGCAATTTGAGAGTAGCACAATATAACTTTTTTTCTTAATTCAGTTTTTAAGGCATTAATTTTAAATATTACAGAAAGGATACTTGATACATTCAAGTTATGTGGATTAAGATTATTGTCACTCGTGTCAATATAAATGAAATTAGGGTGGATTTAGGTGTCTTCGTATAGTACGTAGGTAAGAAATCTACATAGTTGTCAAATTTAAAAAAATGTATTATCCTTGTAATATCAATAGTCGCGAGCTTGAAGGTTAATCACATCAAAGGTTTTTGACATTACCGCTGCATTGTTCGTTAGCTAAAAAAATTAAATAAAACAAGCCGAATTCATACTTAATGTTATAGGGCTTTAAGACATCTTTAAGACATCTTGGGGATCATTTTGATATCACGTCAGTACAGGGAAAATCACGTCAAAACGGGAAAAGAATGCACCGGTACCTGGTGAAATGGAACAATTCCTGCCAGTCGTCAATTACGAAAATTTTTGAGAAGCACTGGCAATTTATTTAATTACCTTTTACATAGCTTTACGCGTGTTACGATATTACAATGCAGACCTACACTAAATAAATACTTAAATGACAAAAAAGTGATTTGAAACATACTTATTTTCAAATAGAAAATAATATATATATATATTTTTTTTTGGGGGGGGGGTCAAAGCTTTGTGACGTATTTTTGGAGGGGAGGTCTAACTTTTTGTGTCGACGCGTGATAGGGGGGAGGGGGTGAAAAATCGGCCAATATAGCGTGACGTCATTTATGGACGGCCCCTAAAAAATGTGTAAAAGATGCATCCAAGATTTCTCCATTCCACTTGTACAAACCTAAACGAATCTTCGTTTGCAGTAGCTTGAAGTCGCGAAATTTGTGTACACTTTAAAATAAATTTTCTCTTATATAATTGGAATTAATTTGTGAATCCGACTTGAACTAAAATAAACATCTTTGTGTACTTTGATAATCTGCAGCTTTTTGTATTTTGATGAATGACAGCTTTGCTACTTTCATACAATAAAAGTTTGCTGTTTTTGTTTTTTAATTGTTTCAGGGGAGATAACTCCTACTTGCCGCACTAGTTAATAATAATATAATAATAATGATAATAATAATAATAATAATAATAATAATAATAATAATAATAAATTGGTAATTTTTATAGCGCTGTTTCCCAGCAAGGAGCCGGCTCACAGCGCTTTACAATACATGGAGATCATAACATACATTATAATAATTTAAATATACATTTTGTTCATAATGACCACATAAATAACAGTACAATTACAATACATATAAGCAACGTTAATCATTAAAAGAAATGGTATCTCTTTAATTGTGAGCACATAGCTCGAAAAGATGCGTCTTAAGTGCAGTCTTGAAGGACTTGGTAGATGAAATACTCCGGATGTATAATGGTAGAGAATTCCATTGTTTGGCTGCACAAAAAAAGAATGACCTTTCGCAAAATGTTTTAGTTCGTGTCTTAGTTACCGGGCCGAGATACTTTGCAAGAGATGTTTATGTCTTTCAGTGTTGACTACTAGGATCGCGTCCAATTCTAGTTGTCTTCTCGGTAACCACCAATACAATTGTGTAACTCACTTAATGACTTTGATATTCTTTTATATTTTTGTTGATAAGATGAACTAATTAAAATCACTTTTAATTATTTCCGTATTTATTATTTATTTGTTAATAGACCCCCCACCCCACACACATACACACACACTTACTTAATGCATTTTTCCATTTGAACAACAGGAATATCTCAATCTAATGGACATCAGGGAGATATTATAACAACAGGAATATCTGAATCTAATGGACATCAGGGAGATATTATAACAACAGGAATATCTGAATCTAATGGACATCAGGGAGATATTATAACAACAGGAATATCTGAATCTAATGGACATCAGGGAGATATTATAACAACAGGAATATCTGAATCTAATGGACATCAGGGAGATATTATAACAACAGGAATATCTGAATCTAATGGACATCAGTGAGATATTATAACAACAGGAATATCTGAATCTAATGGACATCAGGGAGATATTATTACAGTTTACGGAATTGTTAAAGAGAGACAACTCTACGAACAATAAATGACCCATACAATTTATGCCTGCCTTGCTCAACTCCCTTGATGACAGTCGAGGACAATTTAGTTTCAGTGTTGTCAACATAAAGTAGGGGCCGTCCATAAAGTACGTCACGCTCCAAGGAGGGGGGAGGGTGTAAGAAAGTGTGACAGTTTGTGACTGGAGGGAGGGGGGTCAGGCCATGTGTGATGTCAAACATATATTTTTTAGACATTCTTTTTTCTAATTTAATATTTAATATTTTTTAGTAGAATTTAAGTAGCTTTAAAAATAATTTTCAAAAGTAGTCGTGAAACATTTGAATTAATTTTATGTCAAATTAGCATGAAATGCGTATCTCCTGAATGTGTTGTTCATAAATCTGAATTGGATGCAGCAGGACTAATATCGAATGATCAGAGATGGTTTGGCAAACCTGTTCGCAACAGCCAATATTTCACTCAACGTGTAAAATATCAGGACATGAAATGTTGCGACAAAGTGCGAATCTGATATTTAAACCTATTAACTTCGAGATTCTTCCCACCTCCAATCCAAATTAACCAAACAACTGATTGACTTAGATCTTCAGAAAGAGCAGATGCAGATTCTCATAAACTTCCTTCCTTGTTTGTGACACATACTCTCAAATTTGATTACATTATACCGAGATCAACAGGAGTTTTCAAAGTACAACCATATGATCTTTATTGTCCATCTATGCAGACCAGCTTACTTGATCGAATTTGCAAAGTGTGTCTCTTATAATTTTCCTCACAAACAATGTTGAAGGAACATGCAGGACAACACAGAGCTCGGGCTCAGGAGAATGTGCCCACCCAAACTGTTCAAGAATCAACTCAGATAAAACGTATCCGTACTTTGAGAATCGCTTCTAAAAGGCAAAGAGAACCCATGGCAGTTATTGCCAGAAGAGAAAATGCGCATACAGAGGCTTTTAAGTGGCTAGAGGAGGACGAGGTGATCTGTCTGAAATTATCCGTTCAGGAAACGATGATGGTGAAAGATTGATGTCAGTCGTAACTTCACCGTTGTAAGATGATGTCCAGTGAATATTTTTGAATTAAACATAATTCACAGTACCATAATAAACAGATTCAATATAGCACAAGAGTTGGTTACATGATTTGTCCATCTAGTCTTCTTTTTTTAGTCAAATTGTTTTGTTTCCTTTTTATTATTTAATCACTGGGTGAGGTCAAGTTTCGCTAATCTACTTCTTATCATGTGTCAGTAGATTGCATAATCGAAAGATTATCTAAAACTTGACCTCACTCATTGTAAATGAAAAGGTACCAGATAAATGATGTGTATTATAAAATTGTTAAGTCTAATTTTTGCAATTTTCGCTTACAAATTCGATCTAGATTGAGTTACTGTTTCATTGAATAACCGTGACAACTGTTGACAATTAACTATTCTACTATTAAAGTCATTTTAATAATATGATAGTTCTTTTAAGTAGGGGTGTACCGGATTTCGGCTCCAGTTCCAGCAAATCCGGAATTCGGCTATTTTTACAAATCCGTCTTCAGCTCCGACTGGATTTTACTTCATAAATGCGGCTGGCCGATAGAGCCCTAATTTATATATATTCATAATGGATCCGGCAAATCCGGAATTCGGCCACTTTAACAAATCTGACTCCGGCTCAAGCCAGATTTCTCTTCTTAAATCTGGCCAAATCCGGCCGGAGCCAGATTTTCCAAATTTTGAATCTGATACATCCCTACTTTTAAGTGGAAATTTTATATTTAATACAGTTTAATAGTGAAGTGTATTTTAAGTATTTAATTTAATATTTTAATAAGGTGTTAATTAAAAAAAGTAATTCGAAAGTGTTTCGTACTTTAGAGGTCCCAGAATTGGGACAGTTTGTGACGGGGGGGGGGTCAAAAAATGTAAACATAGCGTGACGGCCCACTAAACTAAACACATATTCTGTAGGCCTCAGACTAATCTCTTAAGGCCCTGGCTAGTACCTGGGCAAATTGCTCCATCTGCTGAGCAGTGCCATACAACATTGTCTTTACATGGGACTCTTCCGCCTCCCTCACCTCCCCGGCTATATCTAGCGTGGGGCAAGACGTCAGCAGGTGTACGACCGTCTCAGAGGCTTGGCTGCAATGTCGGCAGTTCGAGTCCCTGTTGTGGTCTATGCTGTGAAAGTTCGAGTTGGTTGGGACAGTGCTCTGTTCTCATCTGAGTCACTAAACTCTGGTGTTTGCGACTCAGGTTCCACCACTGGTCTGAACGGCTTGGCCTGGGCATGTAAGCGAAAATCCCCCTGGCTGTCGTGTTGTCAGCCCACTCATGGTACCACTTGTTCCTGAAGTGGTCCTTTAGCCAGGTTTTAGCCCCAAGATAAGTAACTGGGGTCTCTGGTTGGGGCAGGGCCGCTCCTGCTTTTGCCAAGGAGTCTGCCTTTTCATTGCCGTCAACATTCACGTGACTCGGGATCCACTGCACTGTTACCTAACCTCCAAGTCTTTCGAGCTTACCCACGTCCTCCAAGATGACGTCAACCAAGTGGGTGCTACACTTCTCACTAAGTAGGACTTCGAGGGCTGATCTCGAGTCACAAAACAGTACCGTGTCGAAACCGAAAATTTCCGACCCCTGCAGTGTCTGGTGCACACTTTCCAGGGCCCTGTGTATAGCCTCAAGCTCCGCATCGTAATTCGATGCCATAGTCCCACAGGGACCTGAAAGTTCTTCTTTTGGTGGCCCTCCTAATGGGTATAAGATGAGCGCACCATATCCTGCAATTCCTTCACTTGAGCTGGCAGACCCATCCATGAACACTTTTACTTGGGTTCCCGCGAACCCTTCAATCGTCTCAAGGGCAGCCGCTTTCTGTACATGTTCAGGGCTGCGTTTCATCACTGCCGTGTCAGTCAAAGACAAACGTATTTCGGGACGTGTAAATTCCGCATAGGGCGGTTTAAGTGGGACACTTATAGTTTGCTTTCTATTTCGTGGGGGTTTGACGTTCCTATCAAGCTCCGTTACTTGATGCATAAATGAGGAACGTTTCAAACTCCCACGTCCGCTCCAGTTATCCTGCATTTGGTAACAGGGTTCTCTAGTGTCTAACCTGCGGTACCTCTCTGCAGTTGTTATGATTGCCATGTCCCTAAGTATCTCGAGTGTTGAAATTTATGGAGTCAGACCATCTGCGACACGGTAACTGGGTAAAACAAAAGGGAAACTACTCTTGTCTGATCCGAAAGGTCACCAATGCGACATTCGGAACTGATTATGTATGCAAACAGGACCCCTTGGAATGTCAAGGTCGCATGACCACTGCGGCAATAAAGAACCAATCAGAAAAGGACGGAATTACTACCCATAAAGTATAAAGGCTGACGCAACCAAGCCACTGGTCTCTTTCCGCCCAGATATCAGCAGAGTGTAGTCGTCAGTGGGAATGTAATTCTTAGAACCATATCTGCATCCATCCTTTTAGTGGAAGAGCCGGCATTATTCTTACTGACCAGAATCCATGCAAGTTGAACTCTAGCTTTGTTTCCCTCGTTTATATATATATATATATATATATATATTTCCTGTCATTATCTAAATATTAATCATTGTATAATGCCGCGTTGAAATTATTGGAATATCATTTTCATATATATGTTAACCCCATGATCGCCGTACGGGGCCACGTGCGATATTTAAATATCCAACGTCTATTTTCTAACTAAATGTGATTAAAACGCCCTCCATCAGATAGATGGATCGAGTTATATTCGTGTGTAATAAATACCATTACTATATTTGTACCTCAATCCACTTACGAGGTGTCAGCAAGATAGATCTGCACCCGTGGTGGTAGAGATGAGATCTTAATTTTAATCTCATATTATGTAATGTATTAGATAATAATTTGTTTTATGTGAATATATTTTGATCCCCATTTTGGCACCTTGCTCTGAAGGCTCGGTTGCCAAAAAGGTGGATTAAACAGGCAAAGTGGAGAAACTACCCATGTGTGTTTTTCGTTTTTAGTCTGGCTCCTGGGCACCCACCAGTACAGGGAGACAACCCGAACTCCTGACGGCAGACCCGCCCAGACAGAAAGTGTCGACAATATTTAGGACCAAGAGCTGGACCCACCGCTGTCCAAGCGCCATTGGATCCGACACCCTACCTCATCCCTGCACCTACCGACAGGAACTTGAGGAGGACGACCCAGCATTTACCAGTTACTACGTCCAACGTAAAACTGAAGCCAACAAACGCACACCGCGCGTGTTGATGCCTGTACGTGTAAACACACTACACGTACGGAAGCCGGTAATTCACACTTCCGTAATCACCGATGTCACCTGGACCATAGGTGAAGCAGCCTACCGAGTACCAGTGAACCGAATGATCCAGCTCGTGGGAACCTGCAGTACCAACTTCACACTCCAGCATTGAAGGAGCCTAGTGTAGGGCAGAATTACCAAGCGGAACGCTTCATTGCACTCAGCTGCAGGGAACAGCACACACCGACCAGGGGAGCGTGCAGAGCCAGCCGCCACGCGGAGCATGGCGCGACGACTCTACTACATTTAAGTACCAACACCATAAACATTAGGTCACGTGGCATATCCTTAATGATGATAAAGCTAGGCCAAATAAGGGACAATTAATTGTTATATCGCTACTCCCATTCGGAACTAGTCTCCGCTGTTGTACAAATTGTATAATAAATTTTATTGTGTTACATTTTACACCCCATTAGTCTGTTGATTATCGTATGCAAGAGATCACTAAAGTTTATACGTTGTGAGCGGGAAGGGGATAATTTAAATATTACACCCCTAGACAACTTGCCAAACATAGATAAACACATTTCTCGCCACAGCAATAACACATCAAAGTAGTAAAATGGTTCATATGACGTATCAAAGGAGTGAAATGGTGCCATATGACGTATCAAAGGAGTGAAATGGTGCAATAAGACGACGCAAAGTAGTGAAAGGAGTTAAAAGGGCGTTGTTTTCATTGAATGTTTTGATTACACAGTTAGTATTAGGTACCTATTAGTATATGTATATGTTTATATAGTATATGTATTTTGTATAGCGTTAATTAATTGAACACTACATAATATATGAGGTCCCCATACTACTATTCATAGCCATTCAATTTTATGTTTATCGAAAATAGGTCTCTTTAACTCAGAAGAAAATTCATAAGATTTATTTTTAAACACATAGTCAACAACGATTTTTGTGAAGATTATTTCAATTTATTTCAAAGGAGAAAACTTTTATTTTTTTTTAAGCAAACATAATTAATGTTTGATTTCATTGCCGAACTTTTGTCTGGTTCAATATTGACAGTACATCTTTTCAGAGGTATAACAATGGTTGAAGCAGCATTCACATACAATGTTTGTTTTTCTTACTGGTGTGAGAAACGAAGTAGCACTCTCTGGGGTCATCGTGACCCTGCTCAGGTCACTCCTCACATCTGGTGGGTGCAAGAAAGATAAATCATGCAAGAACTGGTTAACATATAATTTAAACAGATTGTTGCAAAAAAAAATAAATTAAATGAAATAATAATTTAAATATATTAAATATTGCACTTGTCGTTTTCATGTGCTGATTTAGACATGTTGGCTTTTTGTGCGGCTGGCAACACTATGGATTGTGTGGCTGGCAACATTGTGGATTGTGTGGCTGGCAACATTGTGGATTGTGTGGCTGGCAACACTGTGGATTGTGTGGCTGGCAACACTGTGGATTGTGTGGCTGGCAACACTGTGGATTGTGTGGCTGGCAACACTGTGGATTGTGTGGCTGGCAACACTGTGGATTGTGTGGCTGGTAACACTGTGGATTGTGTGGCTGGCAACACTGTGGATTGTGTGGCTGGCAACACTGTGGATTGTGTGGCTGGCAACACTGTGGATTGTGTGGCTGGCAACACTGTGGATTGTGTGGCTGGCAACACTGTGGATTGTGTGGCTGGCAACACTGTGGATTGTGTGACTGGGATGTGGGCTGGCAACACTGTGGATTGTGTGGCTGGCAACACTGTGGATTGTGTGGCTGGCAACACTGTGGATTGTGTGGCTGGCAACACTTTCGATTGTATGGCTAGCAACACTGTGGATTGTGTGGCTGGCAATACTGTGGATTGTGTGGCTGGCAACACTGTGGATTGTGTGGCTGGCAACACTGTGGATTGTGTGCCTGGCAACACTGTGGATTGTGTGGCTGGTAACACTGTGGATTGTGTGGCTGGTCTCTCCATTGAGTGTTTAGCTGGCCTCTGTGATGTGTGATTGCAATGTGGCTTCGCCAACTTTCTCTGTTTCCTTCCCTCAGACGATCTCGCCGCGGCCAACCTCTCGAGGAATGAAGGAAAAGGTTCCACAGGAAGATCAGCTTTTCTCTCTTGTAATCGTTTGACATTGTGCATTTCTGCATTAGAAAGGTATTGCTTGTTATCGTTCCAAAACAATTTTACAATATTAAACCATTAAACAACAACAACAACCCTTTAAACCGAAAAAACTAACGAGAAAACTAAATTTAATGACACGAAAATTATATGTGAAATTTCTTTGTACATAGGAAGCAATACATAGTTAGAAAATCAATCATATAAAATTAATGCAACTAAAGTATTGGCAGAACAAATAAATGATGATTGAAAAAAATGTAATGACAATGGAAATGTATTGTGACCACTAGTTGAAATTCATTGGTAAAATTTGTCTCCATTGTCCTCCATTCCTCCGTTTTTAGGACCAATAGGAGCAAAAGAAAAATCGTGTCACGAGATTGCCCTGCATGTGTGGTAGCGCCCTTATTGTAGGGCCATGCCCTAAATGTTTGGGCATTGCTTGAAAGTGGGGGCGTGGTCTGAATGGGGGGCGTGTCCTGATTGAATTTTGGTCAGAATTTAGGGATAGGAAAACTGAATTGCCCTATAATAGTCTTATACTATCATTTATCTTTGATACCACGACAAAACACTTTGTTACTTCACGCTTCCATTTTACGCCTTGAAACATGTTCAATTACCTCGGCTGGGAGGATTTTGTTTGCGTTCTTTTCCTTTCTTTACATATGCCAACAAATTATTGAACATTGCTATTACATATATATCTATATCTCTCTCTCCATATATATTGTTATAAAGGGTTCTATCATGTGAATAAATGTGAAGTGAAAATAACACTAAATGACAATATGTGTACCGTACAAGCCTGAGTTCCGTAGTTGGTTTTATTTTGCACATTCGGCCTTTTCATTGCATGTGTACACACTGCCGCTCTTTACTATTTGCAAATGGATTCGTTAAATTCGACATTTTGTTTGAAATATGGCTGAAGCATCTATGCCTTAAGCAACTATGGCTGCCCCAACTATTGCTGCACCAACTGTGGCTGCCCCAACTGTGGCTGCACCAACTATGGCTGCACCAATTGTGGCTGCACCAACTGTGGCTGCACCAACTATGGCTGAACCAACTATGGCTGAACCAACTATGGCTTAAACAGCTATGGCTTAACCAACCATGGCTTAACCAACTATGGCTGAACCAACTATGGCTGAACCAAATATGGCTTACCTGTCTGTAACTGTAACTGTATTATTAATTATCAATATGTAACTTGTAGGCGTTCTCTCAATACATAACCTTGTACACAATAATCCACTGAAGAACTTGTTTCAACAAAACAACTTTAATATTTATACTTTGTACACAGAAATATAATTTGAGGTTATACAACTTGGAAATCTTGAGGCATACACACATTCCGTCCTTCCACTCCGGAACTTCTCTGACAACTGATCGCCCAACCTTCTCAGCCAATGGGAAGGTTTCTTTCTTCCCGCGCTTATTACTCACGTGACCTCTCCGTCATCCGATCATGCAATACGCACATGATACACTGGTGATTCACTCATGATTCACATGTGACACTGTCCCTACGTTTCTCACGTCTCTTCTTTTACGTGCAGTAGAACACAAAAATTGCATCATATCAGTCAGGTGGCCACCACAAATTCCCCTTGGGTGTAGTCGGTCATGGATGTTCTTACCTCCGTCGCATGAAAATTGTGCCCTGCTCATGTCGACACACACCAGCACAATGAGAAGCATCGTGGCCATGATGGCTTTGGTCCAAAAGAGTCTGAGGTTATTCATGTTCAACGCCGTGAGAATAGCCTAAACTCAAGAAAGAGCTAAGGTAAAGAAAGAAAAAACATCTCTGATAATTGATAGTTGATCTTTTGTTTCGAATGTTTGCTTTAAAAAAAATCACCTATATTAACTCGTGGCCTTTGGTTGCTTGATTGACGAAAAAACTTTGGATCGATTTTTAACCAACTTCCTCGTATGACAGCAAGCTGAAATGTTTCAGGCAGACTCGGGCCGACGATCAAAATGATGTATCAAAATTTCAGTTCGATCGAATGTACTGTAATTAAATTAATGAAGTTTTGGATTATCTCTATTTATCTCTATGTAGCATGTTAATCTTTGTGGTAGAGTGTCGCCGTGCGTATTATATTGAACAACCTTTTAAATACTTTCCTGTCAGAGTGCGGTGCGTATTATATTGACGATACGTTTTAAAAATACATTCCCGATCTCTAAATGTAAATGCTAGTAATAGCTTGTCTGTCTCGCGGTGCGCACCATGTTAAACATGTTTTTATAAACCTTTACCCGTGATCAAATCGAGCTGAAATTTAGCAGGCAGACGGTAGCAGTTTTTCTAATGCTATAAATCATTTATATATTTATCTTATCTTATCTTATCTTATCTTATATGTTACAGACGCTCCTTCTATACAGAATAATATTGCGTCCTACGCTTATCTATGATTTTTGTTTAGTCCTGCATTCTTATTAGAGATTTAAATGTTGATAAAATGTTGGTTTTCCTGGTTTCTCCAGACAACCCATTCCACTCCCGAATTCCGGACGGGAAGAACGAACGTTTGTATGTGTTTGTTCTTGCATACAGAATAAAAAAGGTGTTTTTATTTTTATGTCTATCTGGGGTTTCTATTAAGTTATCTTTTCGTTGTATTTCTAAATTAGAATTATTTGCCAGGCTTCAGCCGAATATTTCGTAATCAGCCGAAAATCAGCCACAAATGACAATTTACGGAGAAATCCGGCTAATCCGGATATCCGCCAAAAAATTATGTCAGCCACCCTAGTTTACTTACAAAACTTAACAACATGTACTCTGCAATCTCAGGTCCCTTACATCAGTGCTTCTCAAAGTGGTGGTCCGCGGACCGGTGCCGGTCCGTGGGCCATCCGATACCGGTCCGCAGAAGTTACCAAGAAAGGACATTTCGCTACCACATCAGTACAGGGAAAATAGTTCATCGGTCCATGGTGCAATGGAAAAGATTCCTGCCGGTCCGCAATACTAAAAAGTTTGAGAAGCACTGCCTTACATCAGTGGATCCAAGACTTCCTTTTGGGTAGGGAGCAAACTGTAATAATTAATGGATCTAAATCTGCACCAATAAAGGTTAACACAGGAGTTCCACAAGAAACTGTGCTAGGTCCCTTACTCTTTTAAATTTATTAGGGTTGTTATTAGGGCTGTTATCGATTAATATAAATTTAATCGTTAACTTTTGAAAAATTATCGATTAATTAATCGATACTTTCGATTAAAGCTAAAAATAGAAATTTATGACGTCATTAAACTGATAATTTCTCACGGACATTGAAAATTAAGAATATTTTGAACTAAATTTTATGACAATGTGTTGATACTTGATCGGATGTTTGTGGTGAAGGTGGTACGTCAGCGATGTATTTGATCGTTTAAAAGAGAATTGTATATGGCAGTGAACACAGTAAACTTTTTCCCCATCTTCGACTTTGCCATTCGCAGTTAGCTTAAAAACAAAATTTTTGCTCAACTTTCTAGTTATATGTCTACATTTAACTGAGCTGATGCTGTCAGCCATTTATTAGTTGACGTCTGCCGGTCCACATAAAGTAATAAAATAAATTATAATATTACGCGGGAGAAGTTTGTACGTAAAAAATATATCAATTATTATTAATTATTAATAATTAATTATTTATTAATAAAAAATTAAAAAAATATTTTAAAAATTTTCTTTAATTTTAAATTTAATTTTAACCGTGTTAGACCCACTTGAACACATCTCTGATCTGTACCATTGTAGACCCAAACACATCTCTGACCTGTACCGTGTTAGACCCACTTGAACACATCCCTGATCTGTACCGTGTTAGACCCAATTGAACACATCCCTGATCTGTACCGTGTTAGACCCAAACACATCTCTGACCTGTACCGTGTTAGACCCACTTGAACACATCTCTGATCTGTATCAGGTTAGACCCAAACACATCTCTGACCTGTACCGTGTTAGACCCACTTGAACACATCCGTGATCTGTATCGTGTTAGACCCAAACACATCTCTGACCTGTACCGTGTTAGACCCACTTGAACACATCCGTGATCTGTACCGCGTTAGACCCAAACACATCTCTGATCTGTACCGTTTTGTCCCACTTGAACACACCTTTAATCTGTACCATGTTAGACCCACTTGGAAACACCTCTTTTGAACCCATTTGAACACACGTCTGTTAGACCCACTTTAACACAACTCTATTACACCCACTTGAACATACCTCTGTTCGACCCACTTGAACACACCTCTGTTAGACCCACTTGAACACACCTCTGTTAGACCCACTTGAACACACCTCTGTTAGACCCACTTGAACACACCTCTGTTAGACCCACTTGAACACACCTCTGTTAGACCCACTTGAACACACCTCTGTTAGACCCACTTGAACACACCTCTGTTAGACCCACTTGAACACACCTCTGTTAGACCCACTTGAACACACCTCTGTTAGACCCACTTGAACACACCTCTGTTAGACCCACTTGAACACACCTCTGTTAGACCCACTTGAACACACCTCTGTTAGACCCACTTGAACACACCTCTGTTAGACCCACTTGAACACACCTCTGTTAGACCCACTTGAACACACCTCTGTTAGACCCACTTGAACACACCTCTGTTAGACCCACTTGAACACACCTCTGTTAGACCCACTTGAACACACCTCTGTTAGACCCACTTGAACACATCTCTGTTAGACCCACTTGAACACATCTCTGTTAGACCCACTTGAACACATCTCTGTTAGACCCACTTGAACACATCTCTGTTAGACCCACTTGAACACACCTCTGTTAGACCCACTTGAACACATCTCTGTTAGACCCACTTGAACACATCTCTGTTAGACCCACTTGAACACATCTCTGTTAGACCCACTTGAACACATCTCTGTTAGACCCACTTGAACACATCTCTGTTAGACCCACTTGAACACACCTCTGTTAGACCCACTTGAACACATCTCTGTTAGACCCACTTGAACACATCTCTGTTAGACCCACTTGAACACATCTCTGTTAGACCCACTTGAACACATCTCTGTTAGACCCACTTGAACACATCTCTGTTAGACCCACTTGAACACACTCTGTTAGACCCACTTGAACACATCTCTGTTAGACCCACTTGAACACATCTCTGTTAGACCCACTTGAACACACTCTGTTAGACCCACTTGAACACATCTCTGTTAGACCCACTTGAACACACCTCTGTTAGACCCACTTGAACACATCTCTGTTAGACCCACTTGAACACACTCTGTTAGACCCACTTGAACACACCTCTGTTAGACCCACTTGAACACACCTCTGTTAGACCCACTTGAACACATCTCTGTTAGACCCACTTGAACACATCTCTGTTAGACCCACTTGAACACATCTCTGTTAGACCCACTTGAACACATCTCTGTTAGACCCACTTGAACACACCTCTGTTAGACCCACTTGAACACACCTCTGTTAGACCCACTTGAACACATCTCTGTTAGACCCACTTGAACACACTCTGTTAGACCCACTTGAACACATCTCTGTTAGACCCACTTGAACACACCTCTGTTAGACCCACTTGAACACACCTCTGTTAGACCCACTTGAACACATCTCTGTTAGACCCACTTGAACACATCTCTGTTAGACCCACTTGAACACATCTCTGTTAGACCCACTTGAACACATCTCTGTTAGACCCACTTGAACACACCTCTGTTAGACCCACTTGAACACATCTCTGTTAGACCCACTTGAACACATCTCTGTTAGACCCACTTGAACACATCTCTGTTAGACCCACTTGAACACACCTCTGTTAGACCCACTTGAACACATCTCTGTTAGACCCACTTGAACACATCTCTGTTAGACCCACTTGAACACATCTCTGTTAGACCCACTTGAACACATCTCTGTTAGACCCACTTGAACACACCTCTGTTAGACCCACTTGAACACACCTCTGTTAGACCCACTTGAACACATCTCTGTTAGACCCACTTGAACACATCTCTGTTAGACCCACTTGAACACACCTCTGTTAGACCCACTTGAACACACCTCTGTTAGACCCACTTGAACACATCTCTGTTAGACCCACTTGAACACATCTCTGTTAGACCCACTTGAACACACCTCTGTTAGACCCACTTGAACACACCTCTGTTAGACCCACTTGAACACATCTCTGTTAGACCCACTTGAACACACCTCTGTTAGACCCACTTGAACACATCTCTGTTAGACCCACTTGAACACATCTCTGTTAGACCCACTTGAACACATCTCTGTTAGACCCACTTGAACACATCTCTGTTAGACCCACTTGAACACATCTCTGTTAGACCCACTTGAACACACCTCTGTTAGACCCACTTGAACACATCTCTGTTAGACCCACTTGAACACATCTCTGTTAGACCCACTTGAACACATCTCTGTTAGACCCACTTGAACACATCTCTGTTAGACCCACTTGAACACACCTCTGTTAGACCCACTTGAACACATCTCTGTTAGACCCACTTGAACACATCTCTGTTAGACCCACTTGAACACACCTCTGTTAGACCCACTTGAACACATCTCTGTTAGACCCACTTGAACACATCTCTGTTAGACCCACTTGAACACATCTCTGTTAGACCCACTTGAACACATCTCTGTTAGACCCACTTGAACACATCTCTGTTAGACCCACTTGAACACACCTCTGTTAGACCCACTTGAACACATCTCTGTTAGACCCACTTGAACACATCTCTGTTAGACCCACTTGAACACACCTCTGTTAGACCCACTTGAACACATCTCTGTTAGACCCACTTGAACACATCTCTGTTAGACCCACTTGAACACACCTCTGTTAGACCCACTTGAACACATCTCTGTTAGACCCACTTGAACACATCTCTGTTAGACCCACTTGAACACATCTCTGTTAGACCCACTTGAACACATCTCTGTTAGACCCACTTGAACACATCTCTGTTAGACCCACTTGAACACATCTCTGTTAGACCCACTTGAACACATCTCTGTTAGACCCACTTGAACACACCTCTGTTAGACCCACTTGAACACACCTCTGTTAGACCCACTTGAACACATCTCTGTTAGACCCACTTGAACACACCTCTGTTAGACCCACTTGAACACATCTCTGTTAGACCCACTTGAACACATCTCTGTTAGACCCACTTGAACACATCTCTGTTAGACCCACTTGAACACACCTCTGTTAGACCCACTTGAACACATCTCTGTTAGACCCACTTGAACACATCTCTGTTAGACCCACTTGAACACACCTCTGTTAGACCCACTTGAACACATCTCTGTTAGACCCACTTGAACACATCTCTGTTAGACCCACTTGAACACACTCTGTTAGACCCACTTGAACACACTCTGTTAGACCCACTTGAACACATCTCTGTTAGACCCACTTGAACACACCTCTGTTAGACCCACTTGAACACACCTCTGTTAGACCCACTTGAACACATCTCTGTTAGACCCACTTGAACACATCTCTGTTAGACCCACTTGAACACACTCTGTTAGACCCACTTGAACACATCTCTGTTAGACCCACTTGAACACACCTCTGTTAGACCCACTTGAACACATCTCTGTTAGACCCACTTGAACACATCTCTGTTAGACCCACTTGAACACACCTCTGTTAGACCCACTTGAACACATCTCTGTTAGACCCACTTGAACACATCTCTGTTAGACCCACTTGAACACACCTCTGTTAGACCCACTTGAACACATCTCTGTTAGACCCACTTGAACACATCTCTGTTAGACCCACTTGAACACATCTCTGTTAGACCCACTTGAACACACTCTGTTAGACCCACTTGAACACATCTCTGTTAGACCCACTTGAACACACCTCTGTTAGACCCACTTGAACACACTCTGTTAGACCCACTTGAACACACTCTGTTAGACCCACTTGAACACATCTCTGTTAGACCCACTTGAACACACCTCTGTTAGACCCACTTGAACACATCTCTGTTAGACCCACTTGAACACATCTCTGTTAGACCCACTTGAACACATCTCTGTTAGACCCACTTGAACACACCTCTGTTAGACCCACTTGAACACATCTCTGTTAGACCCACTTGAACACACCTCTGTTAGACCCACTTGAACACACCTCTGTTAGACCCACTTGAACACATCTCTGTTAGACCCACTTGAACACATCTCTGTTAGACCCACTTGAACACATCTCTGTTAGACCCACTTGAACACACCTCTGTTAGACCCACTTGAACACATCTCTGTTAGACCCACTTGAACACATCTCTGTTAGACCCACTTGAACACACCTCTGTTAGACCCACTTGAACACACCTCTGTTAGACCCACTTGAACACACTCTGTTAGACCCACTTGAACACACCTCTGTTAGACCCACTTGAACACATCTCTGTTAGACCCACTTGAACACACCTCTGTTAGACCCACTTGAACACACCTCTGTTAGACCCACTTGAACACACTCTGTTAGACCCACTTGAACACACTCTGTTAGACCCACTTGAACACACCTCTGTTAGACCCACTTGAACACACCTCTGTTAGACCCACTTGAACACACCTCTGTTAGACCCACTTGAACACATCTCTGTTAGACCCACTTGAACACACCTCTGTTAGACCCACTTGAACACACCTCTGTTAGACCCACTTGAACACACCTCTGTTAGACCCACTTGAACACACCTCTGTTAGACCCACTTGAACACACCTCTGTTAGACCCACTTGAACACACTCTGTTAGACCCACTTGAACACATCTCTGTTAGACCCACTTGAACACACCTCTGTTAGACCCACTTGAACACACCTCTGTTAGACCCACTTGAACACATCTCTGTTAGACCCACTTGAACACACCTCTGTTAGACCCACTTGAACACACCTCTGTTAGACCCACTTGAACACACCTCTGTTAGACCCACTTGAACACATCTCTGTTAGACCCACTTGAACACATCTCTGTTAGACCCACTTGAACACATCTCTGTTAGACCCACTTGAACACATCTCTGTTAGACCCACTTGAACACATCTCTGTTAGACCCACTTGAACACATCTCTGTTAGACCCACTTGAACACATCTCTGTTAGACCCACTTGAACACATCTCTGATCTGTACCATGTTAGACACACCTTAAAAACAATTGTTACATCATTTATATTAACTCATGGTGTCTGCTTGAGGCGGTGCCGAAAGAAATTTGGAGCGATTTTTAACCCACTTCCTCATAACCTAGTGAGCTGAAATTTTGCAGGCAGACTCGTGCCAATGATATAAATGATCTGTCAAAATTTCAGATAAATCGAATGTACCGTAATTAAATTAAATGACTGTGTCAACAGCGAAAATCTTGACCCCTTGAGCTGAGCTTCTCGGGCAAGTCATTGATATCTAATATAAACAAATATCTAGCACTGAGCTGGACCCCTGATTTATCACTCACAGAGGATATTAGCTTATCGTCTACTAAATCTGCTGGAAGGTGATGGCTGAGGAAGTTAGAAGTCTATGTTCTTCTTCTTACTTGGAATCTATGTCTCTGAAGTGTGTGTGTTAGCATCAGATGGTTCCATCAGAAATAAAACTTGAATTATATGTTATGGATTAAAAAACAAACAAACTAACAAACAAAAGCTCCAAAAAGCGTTTCATAAAATCTATATTATTAAAATTTTTATTGTTTCAAATGAAAAAAATATAAATTACATAGTAACATCCCCTTCTGGCACAATTAGACTTATTGAAGACTTTAAACAGAGTGACTTTTGTTAGCAGTACTGAATGATCTCCCCAAATTGGCACTGCTTCATACAGCATTCACAGACGATATTGGTGTTTCCCTCCCTTTTCGTCAGGTAGGTCAGGGCCCTCTGTCTGCTTAGTCTGACGTCACGCAGTGGATCACCTTGATCTGGTGGATGGAGTGGATGAAGGATAAGGAGTTAGGAGTGGATGAAATGGATGAAGGACAAGGAGTTTATGAGGGGATTGAGGACAAGGAGTTTAGGAGTGGATGGAGGACAAGGACGTTTAGGAGTGGATCACATTTCATTTTAAACAAAAAACATGTTGCATTAATTTTTTTAAAATGTATTGACTACTTGTTTTTCCATCTATAATATAAACACCCTCAATTATGACTGACTCACTCTTTCCTAACGCTAAGGGACATCACTCTGCTTAAAAGAAAATTAAAATATAGACTTAAAAATCATAATCATTTTGGTTTCCAGATTAACACTAACAATGACGTCATTGTTTTAGCTCATATTTTAATGTTGGAAAAGGGAACGATGTAAAAAGGGGATTTGAGGATTGTTAATTATAAAATACTTTGTGTTTATTTCAGGAATATTTCGTATTTAACATACAAGGATAAGTTACTTGGGCTTTTGGCAAAAAAAAGTGGCCTGTTATGTGCCCTGTAAATTTTGTAATAAAATACTTTGTGTACATTTCAGGAAGTTAAATATTACGTATTTATCATACAAGGACAAGTTACTTTTTGAATTAAAAAACCCCGTAAAATCAAAGTTTTTGACTATAAATCCCTTATATATGAGACATAACTAAAAGTATTGATTATGTTCAAATGCGACAAATATTTACAGACTGAATCTGTCTTAACTCAACTTTGCTTTTAACCCAGGGGGGGGGGTGGGAGAGGGGAAAGGTCTTGTCACCAATCGCTGGACCGAGCTCAGCGTGACACGCACAAATGTAAACAAAAGCACGCCGGTACACCTGGTTAAAACACGAGATGTGTTCACCTGTGGCTGGGGTGAAGTCAAGTGACCCGTAAAATGTAAACGCTAGTGACCGCTACATATAGTTTATATAGATAAACTAAAAATGCATTAATTTAATAACTGTACGTTCGATCGATCTGAATTTTTGAAACGATGCATTGTTAGGTGACACGGGTCCGTGTGCAAAATTTCAGCTCGATGGCAAGACGGGAAGTGGGTCATTTTTGACTTCTGTTTTTCCGCGGTGCCCGCCCAAGACAGACAGAGAGACAGAGACGGCGGTGATGTTAATATAAGGGATTTAATAATAAAACAAACCCGTAAAAAATTTTTTTTTACTAAAAACCCCTTATATATGAGACATAACTAAAAGTATTTACAAATATTTACAGACTGAATCTGTCTTTACTCCCCTTTGCTTTTAACCCGGGAGGGGGTAGGAGAGGGGAAATGTCTTGTCACCGATCGCTTGGCCGAGCTCAGCGTGACACGCAAAATGTAAACAAAAGCACGCCGGTACACCTGGTGAAAACACGAGATGTGTTCACCTGTGGCTGGGGTGAAGTCAAGTGACCCGTAAAATGTAAACGATAGCGACCGCTACAGATAGTTTATATAGATAAACTAAAAATGCATTAATTTAATAACTGTACGTTCGATCGATCTGAATTTTTGATACAATGCATTGTTAGGTGACACGGGTCCGTGTGCCAAATTTCAGCTCGATGCCTTCACGGAAAGTGGGTCATTTTTTAAATTTTGTTTTTCCGCGGTGCCCGCCCAAGACAGACAGAGAGACAGAGACAGAGAGAGACGGCGGTGAAGTTAATATAAGGGATTTAATAAAAAGGTGGGCACCGTAGGTGCCCTAATAAAAGTGGGCGCCGCAGGCGCCACGGCACCGCAGAACAACCTAGTCTTGTAGATAGAGGAAAGTTGGCTAAAAGCATTGTTTAATGTTAACATTTTGACTTAGTCAATGTGCTCAGGCCACTGCAATCTAATGATCGGTCAAATGATGGGTCAAATGATCGGTCAAATGATCGGTCAAATGATGGGTCAAATGATCGGTCAAATGATGGGTCAAATGATGGGTCAAATGATCGGTCAAATGATGGGTCAAATGATGGGTAAAATGATCGGTCAAATGATGGGCCAAAAGAATGGTTCAAATGATGGGTCAAATGATGGGTCAAATGATGGGTCAAATGATCGGTCAAATGATGGGTCAAATGATTGGGAAAATGATCGGTCAAAGTTTTCTTCGATGAGGGAGGTGGTGGATAGGAGAGATCAATTTATCAAAGTGGGGGCATGGATCATATTCTCTATTATTTTTTGATGAAATGTTAATGATATTTTAATTTAAGAAAATTTCGATAATAAAATTAAATTAATAAAAATTTAATTTAAATACTAATGAAAATCTATTAAAAATATTTAAATATAAGAGACTGTTTGAAAGAAGAACATAATTTGACCTTTGTTTAATTTCATTACGGTACAAAAGATTTACCCGAAAAATAGTTTTAAAAAGCATGTATTGTTATTATCATTATGTGGGTAGATACGGCTATTGACGTCCCGGTTTACTATAGATTTTATGTATTATTTTTTAGTCTACTTCCTGTTTCAAACTTGACAGTTCTCAATTATTTACAATGTACCCCTCGGCTACATAATTGAGCTTTTGTTAAATGAAAATCAATGTTAGAAGACACATACAATTTTTATTTTGGCGCAAAATGTCAATTTTAGAGCCACTTGGAAGTGTTATAGATTAAATATTTAATCTATACTAATAAAAGGCAAAGCCCTCACTCACTGATTCATCACTAATTCTCCAACTTCCCGTGTAGGTAGAAGCATGAAACTTTGGGAAGTTGTCGAGTAGCCTCTCGGGACGAAAATTGGAGTAAAAGAATTTTAAAATAACACTCATGGGGACCGGGGCCCAAAAACGTTTTTTTCCCTTATATGGCCTATATAAAATTTGAAAATCACCAATTCTCCCATTTCCCGAGTAGGGCAGAAGCATGAAACTTTGGGAGGTTGTTGAGTACAACCCCGCGATGGTAACGGGGAGAAAAAATATTTAAATTATCACTTCCTGGGGACCGGGGGCCCAAATGAAGTTTTTTCCTTATATGAGCTATATAAAAACTAAATATCACTAATTCTCCTATTTCCCGTGTAGGTAGAAGCATGAAACACTGGGTAGTTGATAAGCACACATCCGCAATGGTAACAAGCGAAAAAAATATTTAAAATAACATTTAATGGGGGTCCGGGGGCCCAAATGTAGTTTTTTTCTTATATAAAAACTGACTCATCACTAATTCTCCAACTTCCCGTGTAGGTAGAAGCATGAAACTATGGGAAGTTGTTGAGTAGCCTCTCGCGACGAAAATTGGAGTAAAAGAATTTTAAAAATAACACTCATGGGGGCCGGGGGCCCAAAAACGTTTTTTTTTCCTTATATGGCCTCTATAAAATTTGAAAATCACCAATTCTCCTATTTCCCGAGTAGTCAGAAGCATGAAACTTTGGGAAGTTGTTGAGTAGAACACCGCGATGGTAACGGGAGAAAAAATATATTTTGATATTTTTTCTAAATACTATCACTTATTGGGGGCCGTGGGAGCCAGAAAATGTAGATTTTTTCTTGCCATAGACTATAAAAAACTAGACGATCATCACTAATTCTCCAACTTCCCGTGTAGGTAGAAGCATGAAACTTTGGGAAGTTGTTCAGTAGCCTCTCGCAACGAAAATTGGCGTAAAAGAATTTTAAAATTGTCACTCATGGGGGCCGGGGGCCCAAAAAATTTTGTCCTAAAATGGCCTATATAAAATATGAAAATCACAAATTCTCCTATTTCCCGAGTAGGCAGAAACATGAAACTTTGGGAAGTTGTTGAGTACAAACCCGCAATGGTAACAGGCGAAAAGATAAATAAATTATCACTTCCTAGGGGCCGGGGGCCCAAATGAAGTTTTTTCATAATATGAGCTATATAAAAACTGAAAATCACAAATTCTCATATAAGATGTTGAGTACACTTCGGCGATATCAACAGGCAAAAATATTTAAATTTTCAAATACTGGGGCCGGGGGCCCAAAAAAAGTTTTTTCTTTATGGGAGCTATATTAAAACTGAAAATCACAAATTCGTATGTTTCCCGTTTAGGTAGAAGCAAGAAACTCTGAGTAGTGGTAAAAAACTAAAACAATATTTAAATTATTACATAGTGGGGGCCGGGGGCCTAAATGTAGTTTTTTCCTGATATGAGCTATATAAAAACTAAAAATCACTAATTCTTCTATTTTCCGTAAAGGTAGAAGCATGAAACTTTGGGCAGTTGTTAAGTAACATTCCGCAATGGTAACAGGTAAAGAAAAGTATATAAATTATCACTTACTGGGGACCGGGGGCCCAAATTTAATTTTTTCTAATATTAAAAACTGACTCAACACTAATTCTACAACTTCCCGTGAATGTAGAAGCTAAAACTTTGGGAACTTGATTAGAACACTCTTATGACGATAAATGACGAAAAGAAAATTTTAAAATTTCACTCATGGGTGACCGGGGCCCCATAACCGTTTTTTTCCGTATATGGGCTATATAAAACTGAATGAACACTAATTCCTCATCTTCCCGTGTAGGTAGAAGCATGAAACTTTGAAAAGTTGTTGCGTACCCTCCCGCGATGATAACAATCACAACCAAATATATAATTATTATTCACTAGGGGGCCGGGGGCCCAAATGTAGTTTTTTTTCTTATATGAGCTACATATAACTGACTCATCATTAAATATCTAACTTCCCGTGTAGTTAGGAGCACGAAACTTTGGGAAGTTGTTGAGTACCCTCCCGCAATGGTAGCAGACGAAAAAAAAATTAAATTATCAGCTCGATAGGATCACGGGAAGTGTGTCATTTTTTACTTTTCGTTTTTGTTTTTCTGCGGGGCTACGACAGACAGACAGACAAGACGGTGAAGTTAAAATATACATTATATTCATCATGATCCAGATTGAAATCAATTGGTATTTTGAATTTGTGTTACGCGGGTTGTCAACGGTAACTGAAATCCTAATTTCCGCAGCGGAGCGCGGGGATTTTGCTAGTATTTATATAATTTTAGGACCTATATAAGCACAACAACTTCAAGACACGTGTAGTTGTTTAAAGTAACTATTTAGCAAAAAATCTGATTAAAAAATAACAGAAAGCAACACCCTTAAAGTGAAGACCAGATAAGAGGCGTCACTAGGGTTGGCGTCACCCTTAGCGGTAGTTCATGGTGTCACCTCCTCACGACTTTCCCCAAACACCTCCTTCGAGTCTACCACTGACAAATATCGGGAACAATCATACTTTTACATTTTGATGTCAACCCCTTTTGGTGGTGTCACCCGGTGCGGTCCAAGACCCCGCACCTCTAACGGACGCCTCTAGTCCTGATCATTTCTTTTCAGAATTGCAAACGTCCTTAGAGTCAAAGATTGGTCTAACCAGACACCCTGTAATTGTACCCAAATAAGGAAATACCTAATTCCCAGGATGTTCAGAATTGCAAACGTCCTTAGAGTCAAAGATTGGTCTAACCAGACACCCTGTAATTGTACCCAAATAAGGAAATACCTAATTCCCAGGATGTTCAGAATTGCAAACGTCCTTAGAGTCAAAGATTGGTCTAACCAGACACCCTGTAATTGTACCCAAATAAGGAAATACCTAATTCCCAGGAAGTTCAGAATTGCAAACGTCCTTAGAGTCAAAGATTGGTCTAACCAGACACCCTGTAATTGTACCCAAATAAGGAAATACCTAATTCCCAGGATGTTCAGAATTGCAAACGTCCTTAGAGTCAAAGATTGGTCTAACCAGACACCCTGTAATTGTACCCAAATAAGGAAATACCTAATTCCCAGGATGTTCAGAATTGCAAACGTCCTTAGAGTCAAAGATTGGTCTAACCAGACACCCTGTAATTGTACCCAAATAAGGAAATACCTAATTCCCAGGAAGTTCAGAATTGCAAACGTCCTTAGAGTCAAAGATTGGTCTAACCAGACACCCTGTAATTGTACCCAAATAAGGAAATACCTAATTCCCCGGATGTTCAGAATTGCAAACGTCCTTAGAGTCAAAGATTGGTCTAACCAGACACCCTGTAATTGTACCCAAATAAGGAAATACCTAATTCCCAGGAAGTTCAGAATTGCAAACGTCCTTAGAGTCAAAGATTGGTCTAACCAGACACCCTGTAATTGTACCCAAATAAGGAAATACCTAATTCCCAGGATGTTCAGAATTGCAAACGTCCTTAGAGTCAAAGATTAGTCTAACCAGACACCCTGTAATTGTACCCAAATAAGGAAATACCTAATTCCCAGGAAGTTCAGAATTGCAAACGTCCTTAGAGTCAAAGATTGGTCTAACCAGACACCCTGTAATTGTACCCAAATAAGGAAATACCTAATTCCCCGGATGTTCAGAATTGCAAACGTCCTTAGAGTCAAAGATTGGTCTAACCCGACACCCTGTAATTGTACCCAAATAAGGAAATACCTAATTCCCAGGAAGTTCAGAATTGCAAACGTCCTTAGAGTCAAAGATTGGTCTAACCAGACACCCTGTAATTGTACCCAAATAAGGAAATACCTAATTCCCAGGAAGTTCAGAATTGCAAACGTCCTTAGAGTCAAAGATTGGTCTAACCAGACACCCTGTAATTGTACCCAAATAAGGAAATACCTAATTCCCCGGATGTTCAGAATTGCAAACGTCCTTAGAGTCAAAGATTGGTCTAACCAGACACCCTGTAATTGTACCCAAATAAGGAAATACCTAATTCCCAGGAAGTTCAGAATTGCAAACGTCCTTAGAGTCAAAGATTGGTCTAACCAGACACCCTGTAATTGTACCCAAATAAGGAAATACCTAATTCCCAGGAAGTTCAGAATTGCAAACGTCCTTAGAGTCAAAGATTGGTCTAACCAGACACCCTGTAATTGTACCCAAATAAGGAAATACCTAATTCCCCGGATGTTCAGAATTGCAAACGTCCTTAGAGTCAAAGATTGGTCTAACCAGACACCCTGTAATTGTACCCAAATAAGGAAATACCTAATTCCCAGGAAGTTCAGAATTGCAAACGTCCTTAGAGTCAAAGATTGGTCTAACCAGACACCCTGTAATTGTACCCAAATAAGGAAATACCTAATTCCCAGGATGTTCAGAATTGCAAACGTCCTTAGAGTCAAAGATTGGTCTAGCCAGACACCCTGTAATTGTACCCAAATAAGGAAATACCTAATTCCCAGGATGTTCAGAATTGCAAACGTCCTTAGAGTCAAAGATTGGTCTAACCAGACACCCTGTAGTTGTACCCAAATAAGGAAATACCTAATTCCCAGGAAATTCAGAATTGCAAACGTCCTTAGAGTCAAAGATTGGTCTAACCAGACACCCTGTAATTGTACCCAAATAAGGAAATACCTAATTCCCCGGATGTTCAGAATTGCAAACGTCCTTAGAGTCAAAGATTGGTCTAACCAGACACCCTGTAATTGTACCCAAATAAGGAAATACCTAATTCCCAGGAAGTTCAGAATTGCAAACGTCCTTAGAGTCAAAGATTGGTCTAACCAGACACCCTGTAATTGTACCCAAATAAGGAAATACCTAATTCCCAGGATGTTCAGAATTGCAAACGTCCTTAGAGTCAAAGATTAGTCTAACCAGACACCCTGTAATTGTACCCAAATAAGGAAATACCTAATTCCCAGGAAGTTCAGAATTGCAAACGTCCTTAGAGTCAAAGATTGGTCTAACCAGACACCCTGTAATTGTACCCAAATAAGGAAATACCTAATTCCCCAGGATGTTCAGAATTGCAAACGTCCTTAGAGTCAAAGATTGGTCTAACCAGACACCCTGTAATTGTACCCAAATAAGGAAATACCTAATTCCCAGGAAGTTCAGAATTGCAAACGTCCTTAGAGTCAAAGATTGGTCTAACCAGACACCCTGTAATTGTACCCAAATAAGGAAATACCTAATTCCCCGGATGTTCAGAATTGCAAACGTCCTTAGAGTCAAAGATTGGTCTAACCAGACACCCTGTAATTGTACCCAAATAAGGAAATACCTAATTCCCCGGATGTTCAGAATTGCAAACGTCCTTAGAGTCAAAGATTGGTCTAACCAGACACCCTGTAATTGTACCCAAATAAGGAAATACCTAATTCCCCGGATGTTCAGAATTGCAAACGTCCTTAGAGTCAAAGTTTAGTCTAACCAGACACCCTGTAATTGTACCCAAATAAGGAAATACCTAATTCCCAGGATGTTCAGAATTGCAAACGTCCTTAGAGTCAAAGATTGGTCTAACCAGACACCCTGTAATTGTACCCAAATAAGGAAATACCTAATTCCCAGGATGTTCAGAATTGCAAACGTCCTTAGAGTCAAAGATTGGTCTAACCAGACACCCTGTAATTGTACCCAAATAAGGAAATACCTAATTCCCCGGATGTTCAGAATTGCAAACGTCCTTAGAGTCAAAGATTGGTCTAACCAGACACCCTGTAATTGTACCCAAATAAGGAATTACCTAATTCCCCGGATGTTCAGAATTGCAAACGTCCTTAGAGTCAAAGATTGGTCTAACCAGACACCCTGTAATTGTACCCAAATAAGGAAATACCTAATTCCCCGGATGTTCAGAATTGCAAACGTCCTTAGAGTCAAAGATTGGTCT
Organism: Ampullaceana balthica; assembly: GCA_944989445.1. Lineage (NCBI taxonomy): Eukaryota > Metazoa > Mollusca > Gastropoda > Lymnaeidae > Ampullaceana > Ampullaceana balthica. The sequence goes on along the minus strand of CALYLW010000501.1, from coordinate 601,828 downwards.
AACCAGACACCCTGTAATTGTACCCAAATAAGGAAATACCTAATTCCCAGGATGTTCAGAGTGAACTTCAACCTATACACAGACACACAAACAGACAATAGGGCAGAATATTTAATATTCTTCTTCCGACCCCACACCCTACCTTTAGGCAGTCTATTGCATGTTTACATACAGGACAGTTAAACACTTGATGCATGTTTACTAATACGACAGTGTATCACTTGATGAATATTAAAATTAAAATGTAATTAATTAATTAAATTGGAAAACCGAATTTGACATTGACCTACCTGTTTCTACGTTCCTCTTGACCTTTCCAGAGCTGATCAACGTTGAACACGCAAACTGCAACGTATCTGTCAGGTCAGAGCCGCAGACTCCTAGAGGATGTGGGTTGCGGGTAATGTCGCATCGACGGATCTGGCCGGCTACAGGTTTGACGCCAACATTCAACAATAGTGTGAGGACCACTGTGACCAACATAGCGTTAGTGAAAATGAGGCTGGCACGAGCCATTTTAGTTTATCTGGGATGATGATGGAAACGCTTCAATACATATGCTTAATTGTATTACAGTTAATACAAGTTATCGATTTAATTACTATTTTTTTTAACAGTGTTTATTCTATAGTTTAACATAAAAGTTTTTTTCTTTTAAATTAACTTGATGAAAATAGCAAATCAAATTGATAACATGTGAATTGAATACGTTGCATTCAAGTTAGAAATATTGTCAATCTAAAAATTTAGAATAAAACAAATTCATGTTAAAATGGTAATTACCAGCTGTGTAGGTCGAAAGAGATGAGTTGAATCGTCCCACAGGGAGATAAAGACTTTTGACAGTTAGTCTGCGAGGAACTTTTTTCTTAATGAGAATTTCAGCCTCGGTTTGATTCATTTATAGAATTTCTTACTGGTCAAAAAAATGTCTCAAACAATACGAAATAGAATATAATAAAAAATGTGTTTTGTTTTGATCCCCATCCTATTCCAAAATTTTGATTTAGTTTGGTCGAGTGTGTCATCTGTGGGCGGGAATATCAAATATATTCTGTCAAGGAAACAGCTGCCATGTGTCAGACAGGGATCCCCATAATCTTTTTTGGCGGGGCATTTGAGTGGATATGTTGGGACTAGCGGGGGGGGGGTCGGGCTAGAGTCTCTTGTAGACTTTGTTATTCTTGTTATGTCTTCTTATTCCTTTTTTATTTGTCAATTTGTTATTTCCGTCAAATTTTTATTCTGTGTATGTAAGCTGATAGCGGATGTATTCAAGATATTTAGAGTTGTTGTAAGGTATTGAAAATTAGGAGACAAGAGACGCGTGTCTTGAAACAAATGTCAAGTAAAACGTGTTTGTCGTGAAAACAAAGATCTCAGTTATGTATCAGACGTGGTGTTTAACTGGAATATGTTTCGATAATTTATTCGTCTTCTAAATTTAGAGACTTAAGTAAATCTTACAAGTCAATAACAACATGACAGACCACTCTTCTTGTCAATACCAACATGACAGATCACTTTCTATTGTCAATACCAACATGACAGACCACTCTTCTTGTCAATACCAACATGACAGATCACTTTCTCTTGTCAATACCAACATGACAGATCACTTTCTCTTGTCAATAACAACATGACAGATCACTTTCTATTGTCAATAACAACATCACAGAGTAATAAAAGTTCAAAACGAGCCTAATGTTCAGAGAATTGAAGTTCATATTTTAAGAAACATGTGGTATCCGACTGTACACTTCTTTTTAAAATTTTTTTTTATGTATGCAAACTTACAAGAATACAATTTTTAAAGGAAATATTTTTGTGTACTATTAAATAATTGAGGACCTTTGAATCAGTGTTGACAAACCCCACAAGTTGTCCGGTGCAGACATAGGATGGCACCGATGACAGGTCTAAAAAATAACTATCAGCGCCATTATTCTTTACAGTAGGAAGTGACGAAGGCAGTCATATATATATATATATATATATAATTTATATATATTTGTCCCAAAACCATTTTTTCCGAGGCCGTAGGGGGTCCTAATGTTTCCGATTAGAACATTCTTGGGTGTAGTAGACCTTGGCGGCGTCCAACCCTCTCCAGGTCAGCGGAGGACTTTCTTAGCGTTAGTCATTCATCAACATTTTATAGCGGCTTTAACGTGGGCTAGATACCCAAGCCCCTCAGCTTGTGAGGCGAGCTAACTATTGACTTCGCTATCATGCCGCCCTTATTAGGGCTGTTAACGATTAATTTAATGGTTAACTTTTGAAACACTTTTGAATGTTAAATTTCTCTAGGCGGCCTAGTAGCTATGTAATTTAACACCTTTAAATACTGATAACTTTGTACATCTTATTAAAATATTTTTTTTTCTGTTGTTAACGAACACAAGAAACACAAGCAAAAGGAAGGGTCGTGGGTTTGTAATTGTTTTCAACGGCTGCGAGGTGACGTAATTCAAAATGTGTGGGCGGGTGGTGAGTGGTGACAGTTAACATCACCAACCATGGGCGGGTGGTGAGTGGTGACAGTTAACATCACCAACCATGGGCGGGTGTTGGTGGTGAGTGGTGACAGTTAACATCACCAACCATGGGGGGTGTGGTGGTGAGTGGTGACAGTTAACATCACCAACCATGGGGGGGTGTGGTGGTGAGTGGTGACAGTTAACATCACCAACCATGGGCGGGTGGTGAGTGGTGACAGTTAACATCACCAACCATGGGCGGGTGGTGAGTGGTGACAGTTAACATCACCAACCATGGAGGGGGGTGGTGAGTGGTGACAGTTAACATCACCAACCATGGAGGGGGTGGTGAGTGGTGACAGTTAACATCACCAACCACCGTGGGTGGTGAGTGGTGACAGTTAACATCACCAACCATGGGCGGGTGGTGAGGGGTGACAGTTAACATCACCAACCATGGAGGGGGTGGTGAGTGGTGACAGTTAACATCACCAACCATGGAGGGGGGGTGGTGAGTGGTGACAGTTAACATCACCAACCATGGAGGGGGGTGGTGAGTGGTGACAGTTAACATCACCAACCATTTACAAAACAATCGCTCTCTGAAACTTTTAAAATTTACTTTGAAAAAAAACGTGGGGCGGGTGCTTATGAGGTTTAACATATGCAGTTCACTCATTCTCTCACGTATAGATCTCTCTTTTGCCTTCTCAATTATAAATCTTTAATTTTTATACCAAACACCCGCCCCACGTTTTAAGTCATATTAAATCAAAGTACTTGAACTTATAAGTTTTAAATTATTTTCTTCTTTTTAGTCCACTTATAAAAACGTGGTTTTTAAAAATCCTTTTTTACTTTTATTTATTTAAAGTATGGTGGGGAAAAGGAGTGAAGGGGCTAGAACAATATTGTCTCGTCGGTAACTAATGTTTTCTGTGTATTTCAAAGCCAAGTTCCCGGCATCTAATAAAAGAAGGTATGTTATTACTAACAACACGAACAACGACTTTCTTTCATTTCCAGCACATTTGGCGGTGTGGTTGGCAGTGTGGTTGGCAGTGTGGTTGGCGGTGTGGTTGGCAGTGTGGTTGGCAGTGTGGTTGGCGGTGTGGTTGGCGGTGTGGTCGTGTTTTCCTTGATTCGTTCAGAGTTAAATTCTTTTTGTTTCATGATCAGAGAAAAAAAGTGTATCAAAATACATCATAGTTTGTCAATTCACTATTTTATGTCCTTGTAAGTCTGTTTATTAGTGGGCTTAACAATGTCTATATTAACTTTTACTCAATAATTCCAGGAGGCACTGGTTCAACATGATAACTTTTGCTAAATTATTCCAGGAGGCACTGGTTCAACATGATAACTTTTAATTCAAACTTTATGTACAACAATTTACATCATAACGTCCTCAAATAGAAATACATCCGTCGGCCATCTTCTTTCTCTCTAATCACATGACCTCCTTTCTTCTTCTTGTCATGTGACCACAACCAACTAACTTCTGACCTCTCTCTCTCACGTGACATTACCCCCATGCAGAGAAATTTTTTTTATGCAATATAACATTTTTTGTCTTAAAATACAATGACATTAAGCTGTATGTCAATCTGACATTTTTAACTTCCTTAGAAAGGATATTAGAAATTATCTAACAATCAACTCATAGTCCCTTTAATAACTTAAAAATATCATCAAACATGACTTAAATGTTGCTAAAAAATCATCGTGAATGCAAATTACCATTCAAATACAAGCCATCAATAAAAAAATCTTTATACAACTTAATTAATAAATGTTTATGTCTTTTTGACAACTATGTTACGTACTCTGGTAGAATACATAATACATGTTAGATAATCAATTACTCTCAATATATAATAATATCTCAATATATCATAATGATAATAATATGAGTTCAGACATAACAATCCAAAATAGCAATCTGTGCGAAGACATGACCAGTCTGCTTGCACTGAAATAATAAAACTGAGATTTTTATATAATTGTAATATTGTGCCATTGAAATGCATTTTATTAATCATAATCTGTACTATTTAGTATATCCTCCAGTGGAATTCACACACTACTTCTTGTCCTGTATCCTCCAATGAATAATGTTTATTAAAACTGTCTCTGGTTTAATTGTTTTTGAATTCACATAATGTCCGTATTTGAAATCATTCTACTTAAAATGTCTGTAATTATATTGTCTTTTCCTTTGAAAACACCATTGTCTGAACATTTCTTCGGAATTGTCTATGACACCATCAATATTTCCTAAGATTAAGTCACAGATGGCATCTTTCAGCACTCTTGTTCTAACTGTACCTTCAAACCAGGGTGAGTTGATGTTAAGGGTAGCAGTTGGACATTCAACTCTTGTGCCATCAGCCATGGTTAGTGTGTCTTTCTTGCCATCGTTATCCCCTTCCTCTATGATTTTACTGTGTGCCACTATTGTTGTGCAGCCTGTGTCCCGCAGACACATACATCTTTTATTGTTGACATAGACTGGATAAAATTTCAGCTTACCGTGGCTGTTAATAGAGGCTACAGTGTCACTTGTTTTTGTCTCCTCTCGATTCATTCTTCTGTTGTCTTCTAAGTCTTGGTTGTCATTTGTTCTGTATTTTAAGTTATAGTTATTCCTACCTATCCATGTTCTTCTATCTTGATTATAACTGCCTATCCATGTTCTTCTATCTTGATTATAACTGCCTCTCCATGTTCTTCTATCTTGATTATAACTGCCTCTCCATGTTTTTCTATCTTGATTATAACTGACTCTCCATGTTCTTCTATCTTGATTATAACTGCCTCTCCATGGTTGTCTATCTGGAACATTATCTCTATATCTTGAATTTTGATTATATCTGTTATTTGCTAAGTGACTTTGTGCATCTCTCCATTCTGCTTTGTATCTTGTTGGAATGCCCTTGGGTGACATCCTATTTGTCTGTCTTTTGTTGTGGTAAAAATGCCTCGCCATGTGTCCAGGCTTGTTACAATAATAACAAATTATTCCTGCTTCTTTATTTTTAATTGTAGCCAAGAAATCTAGTCTCTTATCCATCTCAACTTCAGGATGTGATTCTTTGAAAGTTCTTGGGGCATTGGTTAATTGAGATTGAGTCCATATCTTTTTTTCTGCCAGATATGTGTACAATTCTGGTGTGGCATTTTCTAGAAATGTATCTATTAATATCATGTCCAGTATTGCTTTTGGATCAGTGATATCTATGGTTGCCAGTTCTAACCATTTAGTTAATTTTACTTGTGCCTCATACACTATGATTTGTGGATCCTTGTCCATTTTGATCCTGATTTCATGAAATTCTATTTTGTAGTTGTTTTCTGATTTGCCAAAATGACATAGCAAAGCTTTTTTCACATTCTTGTATGTATTTTTACACGCTTTTATTATTACACGCTTTTATTTAAGTCACAATGTTTGTATGTTGTATCCATCCATCCATCCATCCATCCTTCCATCCATACATCCTTCCTTCAAAACTTGAAACGTAAAATTATACCACTTCTGATGGTCATAGAGATCTAAAATTTTTACCACAGATAGATCTTGGATGACAATGCATTGTATCATAACAATGGTATAAAATGGCTCAGTCCGGGGACAGATCTTCAGTGGTATAAGATGGCTCAGTCCGGGGACAGATCTTCAGTGGTATAAGATGGCTCAGTCCGGGGACAGATCTTCAGTGGTATAAGATGGCTCAGTCCGGGGACAGATCTTCAGTGGTATAAGATGGCTCAGTCCGGGGACAGACCTTCAGCGTCTCTACACACTTAAATACAAAACGGGGATAATCATCGTGGAAAATAAGGAACAAATAATTCCAGAAATATCTGATCCTGCTTGGCTGGCATATTTTGGATTTTAGTTGATGTGACAAGACATCTAAACTTTCTTAACACAAATCTTCCAGGACCAAAGGCAGTGGTAATCTAATTATATTCACAAATCAAGGCCTTTGGAAACAAGCTGCAAATTTTTCAAAGGCATCTGTCTCAACTGAAGCGAAATACATACACATTGTGGCCCACTACAAAAAATCATGGCAAGTTTTCCAGAAGAAACGCAATAGCAAAGGGTAGAAGTAAGTTGCAGATGTCATATCCATGGCTGATGAATTTCAAAGACGCTTTCAGGACTTAAAAAGGAAATCATTTTTTTGTGTCTTCACCTTTCTTGGTGAACCCCGATGATGCTCCAGGCCATCTGCAACTAGAACTCATGGAGTTTCAATGTGATGCTGAATGTCTTAGCAGACAACAACAGCTTTTTCTCATTGCCTTTTTTTACCTTCAGCTGGATTATGACAGATTCCAAGAAATTATAAACAGTTGCTAAGAAATTGCTCAGCTTGTTTGGCTTAACATATGAGAGCAGACATTCTCAAATATGAATTTTAAGAAGAATCGTGTCAGGACGAGACTAAGTGACTCTCACCTGTGTGATATAAGACTTATCAAACTAGTGGCATAGAGCCTGACTTCACATATTTACTGCAGTTAAGATCTCAGTTTCACACATTACATTAAAATTTTGCAATTAAAAAATCTTCTCTCCAAGTATGTCATTTTTAGTTATTATCTTAATCCGCCGCCGCATATCTTTACTTCATGGAAATTTGGCCCGCCATGCAAAAAGTTTGGACGCCAATGATTTAGTGTAAAAGTGTAAACATCACTTTAATATCGTAACACATGTGAATAAAACGTCAATAAATAAATTGTAATCAATCAAATATTTAAGTATAACTTTTATTTAAAGTTACCCGTTTTGATGTGACGTAACATATCTTAAACACCCACTCCCCCTCGTCACACATTGTCACAAAAGTGTTACCTCTCCTCCCTGGTGCGTGATGTTATTTATCTTATCTTATCTGTTTACAGACGCTCCTTCTATACAGAAGATTATTGCGTCCTACGCTTATCTATGGTTTGTGTTTAGTCCTGCATTTTTATTAGAGATTTAAATGTTGATAAAGTGTTGGTTTTCCTGGATTCTTCAGGCAACCCATTCCACGCCCGAATTCCGGACGGGAAGAAGGAAAACTTGTATGTGTTTGTTCTTGCATACGGAATAAGAAAGGTGTTTTTATCCTTATGTCTATCTGAGGGTTGTATTAAGTTATCTTTGTGTTGTATTTCTAAATTAGAATTAATTGCTTTATGTATGATTACTACTTTGCTCTTGGTTCTTCTATCCTCTAGTGTTTCAAGGTTTAATGATTTAACTAATGGTGTTACTCTTGTCAGTTTCGAATATTCTCCAGTAATGAATCTGGCAGCTCTTTTTTGAATTTGTTCTAGTTTATCAATGTTTTCTTTGGTGGATGGGTCCCATACAGAAGATGCATATTCTAGTGCAGGTCTCACCAAAGTGAGGTAGCATTTTAGTTTTATATCTCTATTACATTTGTTAAAGTTCCTTTTTATAAAGCCTAAGGTTTTGTTTGATTTTTTAATAACTTCATTGACATGGGGATTCCATGTTAGTTTCTTATTTATTAAGACTCCTAAGTATTTTGCATCTTTAGTTTGGGTCAGTTCTTTTCCATGAATGTAATATTTTGAATTTAATTTATGGACGGCCCCATTACAGGTTATTTCTATATATTCTAGATGCGTTAAAATTATTTCATTACAATTGTGGCTCGATGGATGGGATTTGTTATTTTACATGTGTGAGTAAAATTGCGAACTTTTTAACGTTGTTTTATTACTCACCATTTAATAAAAACCTATTTATGTTATAATTGAGTAAGTTTTATGTGGAAAGCGATGGCCCAATTCTAATAAACTTAGATGTAAATATAGAAGAACTTAGAGTTATTATTTTTTTAATATTTATTTTGTGGTTCTGTTTTTTTTTACAATTTGTTGTATGTTTGTGTGTGTTTCTATCCATAATAAATATTTAGTATATATATATATATATATATATATATATATATATATATATATACATATATATACATATATATATATTAGGGCTGTGGAAATTAACGATTAATATCTCGATTAATCGATAAAAAATTAAACAATTAAATTATTAATTAACGATTAATCGACCCATCACTTTCAAATTATTGGAAGTCAAAAAGTAAAAAAAAAGTAATAAAAATAGTGGCCGATAAATAATTAAAAAAATTCCTGACGATTACACGAACATTTCTGGTTTTTAACTATTGACTGACGGGAATGTTCAAAATGTTGATAAAGTTTATTGTATCCATTGTGAGAAATCGTTTGTCTACCATGGTTCTAACACTTCGTCTACTTATCAAACCAAATGAAAAAGGTATTAAGCTAATGGCAGTGATGGAGACAGAAAATGACGACAGCTCTTCTGATGAAATACTGCATTACAAAATGGAGATGAAAGTTCCTGAATCCATTAACCCTCTACAATGGTGGAAACTTAATGAACACTGATATCCGATAATGTCATTCCTTGCCAAGACCGCTTTGTGCATACCAGTTACCTCAGTTCCATGTGAATGATTGTTCAGCTCGGCTGGTTATATTTTCAATTAGATCCGCTCATCACTTGAACCAAATAATGTCAACACACTTGCCTTTTTGCGTAGTTGGTTAAAAGATGACATATAAAGGAGACATTCCAGTGTTATTTAGATTTTCAACAAGAACGTTTAATAAGTGTTACTTATGACATCATACATTTTAATTTTGGGCTTTAATCGAAATTAACGATTAATTAATCGATAAATTTTCAATAGTTAACGATTAAAGTTAAATTAATTGTTAACAGCCCTAATTTTATAATATACTAGGGGCAAGGACCCGGCTTTTCCCGGGTTTAAAATTAAGGTCTTCTGTAGAAGCGTACAGTACTGTTTATTTGCATGCAATAAAGGGTACATTTAACTTAAAGCAATGTGATAGACAACATTTTGGCAGTTCCATTTGGAGTGTGTACAAAAAGATTTTCGTCTTTGCCAACTCTGGAGCAGGCCACATACAACTGTCCATGAGAAAAGCATGGTGTCTGCAAGTCTATACCAGCAATCCCAAGAGACTGAGTGATAATTTATATAATTTTTTTACATGTTACCATCGCCAAATGATACTTAACAACCACCGAAAGTTTCATGCTTCTACCTACACGGCCCCCAGTTTTATAGAGCTCATATAAGGAAAAAAGTACATATTAGGCCCATGGCCCCCAGCATCTTATATATATGGAACGAAACCTGTTTAACAACCTTTCTCATGTCATTGTGTGTATGTGTACCAAATTTCACGTTATTTGGTTGTCTGGATCTTGAGTTATTGGAGAACAGACTAACACACAACAAATGCGTCTTATATGTATAACATTTGGGCAACCAGTTGGTGATATTTTTTTTTCGACTGCTACCATCGTGCGAGGGTACTCAACAACTTTCCAAAGTTCATGTTTCTACCTACAAAGAAAGATGAGGAATTAGTGTTGATTCAGTTTTATATAACCAATATAAGGGAAAAAAAACGGTTTTAGGGCCCCCGGCCACCCATGAGTCAAATTTTTAAAATTATTTTCGCCAATTATCGTCATAAGAGTGTATTCAGCAAGTTCCCAAAGTTTCATGCTTGTACCTTCACGGGAAATTGAAGAATTATTGTTGAGCCAGTTTTAAATATAAGAAAAAAAAACTACAATAGGGTCCCCTGGGCCCCAGTAAGTGTTAATTTATATAATTTATTTTTACCTGTTACCATCGCCAAATGATACTTAACAACCACCGAAAGTTTTATGCTTCTACCTACACGGGAAATATGATAATTTTTATATTTCAATTTTTTATAGAGTTCATTTAAGGAAAAACTACATTTTGGGACCCCCGGCCCCCAGTATGTTATATATATATATATATATATATATGGAACGAAACCTGTTTAATAACCTTTCCGGTATAATTTTGTGTACGTGTACCAAATTTCACGTTATTTGGTTGTCTGGATCTTGAGTTAATAGGGAACATCCAGACGACAGACACAACAAATGCGTCTTATATGTATAGAGATATACAATTTATACTTAGTTAATAGCGAAATAAAGGTTACCATAATTTATAGCTTCATGCATTCAATTTAATTTTTTTTAAAAATCTTACTCGCTTGTCATACAAATAAGTATTGATTTAACATTTTACTTCAACATATTTTTAATTAAAATCCAATAAACATGTTATTTTATTTTTTTTAAGTTTGGCTTGAAACAAATTATTTTTTCAATTTTTAAAATGATGTTTAACAACACGACCTTAAATTTTTTTAAAGTAATAATTTCTGTAAAGTATCAAGTTAGCTGTTCATAATGTTGTAGATAAGAATGTGATTGTCTTCTGAAAATTTGATGCAATTATCTTTAAAAATAAAAAAAGTTATTGGCAAAATGGGATGACAATTTTAGAAAATGGGTCAAAACTTTTTTTAGGTAAAATTTACAGTTTTTATAATGGGCTTTAAAAATTCACTCAAAAAATGACAACTCGACTTCTGTTCAAGATAGAAAGACTAAAGTGGTGTTTTAGGAAGCTTAGAGATAGCCCTTCGAAATAATATATGTTTTAGAGTTTTATGACAATATTTAAATTTCTTGTCAAAGTACCTACAATATTAGTTGAGATAACATCTTTCCAAGTAAGTGTTACTTACGTACGTACCATATATGTCAATATTTGGCTTTAATCGAAATTAACGATTAATTAATCGTTAATTTTTCAAAAGGTAACGATTAAATTTAAACTAATCGTTAACAGCCCTAATATATATATATATATATATATATATATATCTAATATATAAAGCTCAAATGTTTGTATGTTTGTATGTTTGTATGTTTGTATGTTTGTATGTTTCACTTTTCGACTTTCTGTTAGACAATCACGGAAAAACAAAATGACGGACGGGGACCAAATTTGGCAGGACGGTTCCTTTTACCCCGAAGGTGGTTTTAAGTTAGTTTTTGTAATTGTCCCTTTTTGCCCGAATGCCGTAAATAAAATAATCAGAAAATGCAGAGACAAAGAATAAAAAATTTAACCTCATTTCTGTATTGAACAAATTTACGCGGACGTTCAAATGCCATTCAAAGCGAGTTACTTTTGGTGACGTTTTTTTTCCCCAAGCCAATACTTTATTTTCAGCCGTGCGCATTTGAAAAAATATTATAATGTCTAATTACGGTGCGCACATTTTCGTGTACGCTTCATAATTTGAGCTGTGTAGTACAAAGAATTGTCATTTTCTTTACTGTTACTTTCTATATATTAGATAGACACGTAAACATATTTAATTACAACTGCCACACGATGCATTAGATTTAATTGTTTACACGTTTAAATTTAATTGCGAATTTGTTTTAATTATTTTCTGTTCCATAACTCGGCATTTAATGAAAAACCTATTTATGTAATAATTGTGTCAGTATTTTTTTCAAGGCTTCATTTTTAGCGGTGCACGTTTTAAAATCTTTTATCGCCTGATTACTGTGCGCACATTTTCGTGTACGCATCTTAAATTTAGCTGTGTCCTATTAATATAACATTTATATTTTGTTTGTCTTTTACATAAGCTGTTGTCTTTTACATAACCTATACACTTATACTATTTAAACTTAGGCTACCGGACTTATTAACATAAGTAGATTAAACTAAATAAAGTGATCCTGAAAACGCTTAATTATTTTGTATTGCGAATTGAATATGTTATGTTCATTCCTTTGATGATGGATTAACATAAGCCATTTTTAAAATCGATTATTGTGATGGTTTCACATGCATTTTTAACATAAAATTGATTTGTTTTGTTTGTTTTTTTAAAATTAGGAATATAGCCTAATTTTTTAAATTTATCTTTATTATCTTTATCTCATAGACGCTGTTGCAGATATTGTATTAATTACAATTGTGTTACATTGCAGTGTCGTAAATATATAAGAGCTTTTATAGTGACGACAGTGGCAGAGATCTTTTGGAAAAATGTCAACAAAGCAGTGGCCTTTTTTTAATGGATACAAAAAAACAAACATAAAAATATCAACTGAGCTTTATATATTACATATGCGTTTAAATTATTTTATTTCAATTATTTTCACGATGCATTGTATTAATATTTTACATGCAATGAATAAAATTGGGATTTTAAAAAATGTAATGCATAACTCGACATTTAATTAAAAACCATAGATGTAGCGAGTTTATTTTATGTTGAAAGTGATGGCCTTTGTCAAATAAACGTACACTTTAAAACTGTTTACTTAAGCTTTATATACACTATACATTATAAACTTTCGCTACCGAACGTATTAACAAAAGTTGACTAAATTTAATGAAGTGATCCTGAAAACGCTTAATTAATATGAATTGCGAATTGAATATGTTTTTATGTTCATTCCTTTGTATTCAGAATAGCATAGGCCATTCCTAAAATTGCCTTTTAATCATTTTTAAGATGCGCTTATTAACAGACGGTTGAATCTTTTTTTTTAATGTATTTTATTTTTCAGATATAAAATCTGGTGTGTGTGTGTGTGTGCATTGAATATAATTTACAAAATATGATGCCTTATCCGAAATAGGGAATAAAAAAAAAGAATCCTTTTTGAAATTATACACATTGCTTATAAACCGTAGATATAAATCGTAAAATATAGAGACATAAAAATGTTAAATATTATTTCCCTGTTTCGACAATTATGAATACGTCAAAATGAAGAGTTATTTTGGTCCAGTACATTTACTTTATAACAAGACTTTATTTTATGCGGCAAGCTTTCTATATTGTCTAAATATGGTGTGCACATTTTTTTATATCATTTTAATACGACCGTTTTTTTAAATAGTATTTTAGAAAGTACATTTATAATTTTGTTTATTTGCGCTATGAGTCAATTAGCTTTTGCCTTTTAAAGGGATAGTGCCACATGTTCTTTATCTCATAGACGTGGTTACAAATATTATATAACTTACAATTGTGATACGATGCAGTTTCGTAATTATATATTAAATTTTTGAGTGACGAGGGTGGTAGAGCTCTTTCGGAATACATATAAGTTATGTTAATTTTGTACAAGTGGGAATGAAATTGTAAATTTAGTTATTATGGTCGGCAAGAATCATTATTTAATAAGTCATATCTTTTGAATAGTAAGGTTATGTTTAAAGGCACTGCATTAAGTGAAAACAACTCACGCGGTAAAATGGCATATCTCTGTTTCTCATAAGATTTTAACTAAATAGTTGAATCTGAAATTTAACTTGGCAAATAAAAATTGTAATAACCATCACCTAATACTTGGATTAAGGGTCAGCACACTCCTGCTACAAAGTGCGGGTATTTTTCAAGTATATATATATATATATAAATATTTAAATGTTTGTGTGTGTATGAATGTCCTTTATAGCTGTCTAAACCATTCACCCGATCGTCATGAAACTTTTCAAGACTGTTGAGTATGCTCCCGGGATGGTAACTATCACTTTTTTCAAAATTTAACACTCATGGGGCGCCGGGGGCCCATATCGTCATGTTTTGCTTATACGAGCTATATAAAAATTAGTTTAAGCTTTAGCTACTGTGTAAATTATTGGATCTTAACCAAAATGTGTATATGACAACTTGATAGCCAATATTAAAATACTATAGGGCACTAAACTGCTAATATTCATTCCTTTGGGGCTGGGGGCCCAAAAATTCACATTTTTTTAGCGTTTAAGATTTTATTCACCATTCAGTCATTAAAAATCTTGACAAATTATGACACATGTATCAATTATTATACTAATTGAAATGAACAGATGTTTTGAACTTTATAGCTTGCCCAGAATGGGCCCTGGGACCCTTAATGTCGTTTTAATCTTATATGAGCTATATAAAAAATAGTTTCTACGTTAGCTACTTAGTAAATGAATAGATCTTCACCAAACTTTGCACACAAAAACTTGGTAGCCTATATTAAAATACTAAAGACACTGCACTTCTAATGCCAATATCTTCGTGGCCGGGGCCCCAAATATCTTTTTTCGTATATGTTTAAGATATTTTTCCTATTTACTTTTTAAAGAGCTTGAGAAATATAGCCACAATAAAAATGAACTAAAATGAACAGGTTTTTGAAATAGACCTCTTGCACCGAATGGGCCAGGGCCCCTTAATGCTATTTTCCCCCTATTGTAGGTAGTTTAAGAGTTAGATATTGAGAAAAAAACTGGATTTTGACAAAACTTAGAATATAAAAACTTAAGAGCCTATATTACTATAGGGCACTGAACTCTTAATTTCCATTCCTTCGAAAAAGTCTTTTTACTGAACTTTAATCATTGTATTCCCTATTCAATTTTACACGATATTGAGGAATATATATTGAGTACAATAGATAAAAACAACCTTAAGGGCCCCAGGGCCCATTCTGGGCAAGATATAAAGTTCAAAACACCTGTTAATTTCAATTTGTATAATAATGGATACATGTGTCATTATTTGTCAAGATTGTTAATGACTGAATAGTGAATAAAATCTTGGCTAAAGCAAAGAGAACGGTGCTATCATTGTTGTTATAGTAGAGCGAGGCGTACTTCCGGGAATGAAATGTTGTATTTTTACACTTGAAAAGAGAATAAGTGCAATTATTTTATCCATAAAAGTAATTGAGGTTGTAGTTTTCGTTTTTTTAGGGTCTGGGTTAGGTTTAGTTGTCTATTTTTTAAAATTCAAATAGAAAATAAAATAGCAGCCAAAAATACCATATATGGAGCGCACCGCTCTCTTTGCTTTTACCAAAATCTTAAACGTTTAAGAAATGAGTACAATGGCAATAAAAAAAACTATAATATCACTCATTTTGGGGCCGGGGCCCTTGATATCGTTTCTTCTTTTGTACGCTATTTAATTATTAATTTATTTATCCGTTTGCTATGAAACTTGGATTTTTTTTTCACACTTCCACGAAGATTTCTTCAGAATTATTTTTAAACATACCACTCATTGGTTTCTTTAAATTTATTCCTTTTTACTTTGATCGTTGCATCGCACGACGGGTCTACTAGTATATATATATATATATATATATATATATAATATATATATATATATATATATATATACACATATATATATATATGTATAAAATTAATATGATTTTCTTGAAGCCTTTTTTAAAATTACGGCTCCTTTTTTTTCTTTTAAAGTTTTTTTTTCTAAACAACTATAAACATAATTTCATCTATAACATTTGTAATTTACTTTATTGGTGCTCTGGGTAAGTATCTATTACCTTTTCTGAGAGGGAAGTGTCATACGTTCTCTGTCTAATTTGAGAGGGAAGTGTCATTCATTCTCTATCTAATAGACCCTGATACTGATACAAATATTTTATTACATTTTGAAAAGTTAGTACATGTGGGAATAGAATTGTGAATGTAGTGTTTATGTTCGTAAAAATTCATTATTTAAGATATGAAATTCTATATCCAACTGAACATCACATGTATATTCTTTTTGTAGACCGGGGGTGGGGGACATGTTTAAAAACAATTTAAAATCATTTTCATGCCTTTATAAACAGACGTGAGAAACTTGAGAAAACAAATCCAGCTGGTCACTTCTTTATTATCTACAAACAAATACTAGTGGTGTGACATGGAGCAGAATGAATCAAATATAATGTATTATTGGGAAACGGGATCCAACAAATTTAAAAATTATAATTTTTGCCTAAAATTTGTAAATTTAAATGTCATTAATTGGGAGACGAAGATAGAAAAACAGTAAATGTAATATTTTTTAAAACTCTTGATGTATGATATAAATAAAGATCTAGCACTGAGCTGGACTCCTGATATATCATCCACAAGGATATTAACTTGTCTACCACAACTGCTTGGCAGTTGCCGTTGTGGAAGGCAAATGAACAAATCATTTTATAAAATCTATGTTATTAAAAATTTTATTATTTCAAATGAAACAAATTCTAGGGACATAGTAACCTCCCCCCCCCCTTTTTTTAAATTTTATTTCCCCGCACAATTTGGCTTGTTGAAGACATTAAATAGAGTGACTTTTGTTAGCAGTACTGAATGATCTCCCCCCAGTGGCATTGCTTCATACAGCATTCACAGACGATATTGGTGTTTCCCTCCCTTTTCGTCAGGTAGGACAGGGCACTCTGACTGCTTAGTCTGACGTCACGCAGTGGATCATCTTGATCTGGTGGATGGAATGGATTGAGGACAATAAGTTTATGACGGGATGGAATGGATGAAGGACAAGGAGTTTAGGAGTGGATGGAGGACAAGGAGTTTAGGAGTGGATGGAGGACAATGAGTTTAGGAGTGGATTGAGGACAAGGAGTTTAGGAGTGGATTGAGGACAAGGAGTTTAGTAGTGGATGCAGGACAAGGAGTTTAGGAGTGGATTGAGGACAATGAGTTTAGGAGTGGACGGAGGACAAGGAGTTTAGGAGTGGATTGAGGACAATGAGTTTAGGAGTGGATGGAGGACAAGGAGTTTAGGAGTGGATTGAGGACAAGGAGTTTAGTAGTGGATGCAGGACAAGGAGTTTAGGAGTGGATTGAGGACAATGAGTTTAGGAGTGGACGGAGGACAAGGAGTTTAGGAGTGGATTGAGGACAATGAGTTTAGGAGTGGATGGAGGACAAGGAGTTTAGGAGTGGATTGAGGACAAGGAGTTTAGGAGTGGATGAAATTTCATTTTAAACAAAAAACATGTTACATTATTATTTTAAAAAACTGTCTTGTCTACTTGTATTTCCATCTTCTACATAGAGGAAAGTTGGATAAAATCATTGTTTAATTTGACGTTTTGATTTAGTCAATGTGCTTAGGTCACTGTACTCTAATGATCGGTCAAATGATTGGGAAAATCAGTGGTCAAATGATAGAGAAAATGAGTGGTCAAATGATAGAGAAAATGAGTGGTCAAATGATAGAGAATATCAGTGGTCAAATGATAGAGAAAATGAGTGGTCAAATGATAGAGAATATCAGTGGTCAAATGATAGAGAAAATGAGTGTTCAAATGATAGAGAAAATGAGTGGTCAAATGATAGAGAAAATGAGTGGTCAAATGATAGAGAAAATAAGTGGTCAAATGATAGAGAAAATCAGTGGTCGAATGATTGGGAAAATGAGTGGTCAAATGATTGGGAAAATGATCGGGAAAATGATGGGGAAAATGAACGTTCAAAGTTTGCTTCGACGAGGCAGGTGGTGAATAGGGGAGATCAGTTTATCGAAGTCGAGTCATGGACCATATTCTCTGTTATTGTTAGATAAAATGTTAATGATATTTTTATTTTTGAAAATTTCGAAAATATAATAAAATTTAAAAAAAAATAATTAAATACTCAGATAAATATATTTCAAAAGAATTTGTATCATGATGCAATAAGAGTGTATATTATAATTTGACCTTTGTTAATTTAATTACAGTATAAAAGATTAACCCCAAATTTTTTTTCAAAGTATGAATTATTATTTAAATATTTAAGTATTTGAAGTTCGTAGATTTTGCTTTTTGCTCCATTAGAAAACTCTCCTTTCTTCTGCTAGATTAAAAAAATAACTTTTCTAGGGAACGAACAGAGGGGGAGTAAAGCAAACCCACAATTATTTGAGCTAATGAATGCCTGAACTTGGAACTAAGTTCAAGAAGCGTGTTTTGAATGCTGGGAGCGTGCACTGAATGCGAGAATCGAGTTTCTCCTATATCTGTGTTCCTATTCATAATGGAGGGAATCTCCTTGTTTGATAAACCAGTGCAAACTTACGCTGGCAAACTGTTTATTAAAGTATAAGCAACTAGATACGCACAGCGGCGTAGCATACGCCGCAGAGTTGCTCATGGATAGTGCAAAGAAAAGGGGGGGGGGAAGAACGGACACAAACTACTGCACTAATAAATCAAAACAATGCGATTGAACATCAGTGGAGGAGGGGAACCACCGACGCATCGTTGGTCTCGAGACATTAACACTAAGGTTATCTATCTGCCCAGCACCCTTCACCACCCTAGCTTGACAACCATAAACTGTAATTCGCCGACCCTAGCGAGGGTCATTCGCCATGTTCGCAAACAAAAAAAAAGGGGGGGGGGTAGGAAGAAACACACATTTTTAAAATTAAAAAAAAACCAATGTTTTCGCTGGGGCTCGAACCCAGGACCTTCTGCGTGTAAGGTGGACGTGATAACCACTATTCTGTGAAGGAACAACGTAAGTGAACGCAAGACCAATAGTTGGTCTCGATACATTGGTTGACCCCAGCGAGGGTCATTCGTCATACTTATTTGCACATACTCGCTTTGGTGAATTATAATATATATATATATATATATATATATATATATATATATATATATATATATATATATATATATATATATATACAAAGGGCATCAGCATTAAAAACCAAAAACAATCCCTCACGGCAGTGGAGTGTCCCACAACTGTAGACAGGTGAAACTAGGACTCTGCAGGACATTATGATAGTTCATTGAACCACTTCGACATAACAAGCTTGGATCGAATCGGATAAAATGACAGGACAAACTTCGAGAGACTCGGGTACTTGAGAGAGAAAGTCTCCAAATAATGCTTGTAAGTGGGATTTGGCTTGAGATAAACTGGTAAGGACATATCAACTCCTGAAAAAATATGAACACCTCAAATATGAACAGCGAGCCCGCAGACTTTTAAAAAGAGCTACTTAGAAATCACACTCAACGCTGCTTGTATTTTCTTTAACACGACTCCTATTGTTGATGCGGAGCTTCATAGCGCTCAGCAGAACCGAGCTTAAATCTGATAAAAAATAACAGAAAGCTGTCAGGATGATCTGAAACCCTCAAACTGACGATCAGATCAGAGGCGTCACTAGAGTTGGCGTCACCTGGTACGGTAGCTCATGGTGTCACCCCCTCACGACTTTCCCAAAACACCTCCTTCGAGTCTGCCAGTGCCAAATATCGGGAACTATCATAATTTTACATTTTGATGTCACGCCTTTTGGTGGTGTCACCCGGTGCAGTCCAAGCCCCCGCACTAGGGCCCCGCACCCCCAAGGGACGCCTCTAGACCCGATCATTTCTTTTCAGAATTGCAAACGGCCTTACAGTCAAACTGTAAACTCACCTAAATACCGCAGTACCGAATTCCTAGTATGTTCAGCACTTGATGCATGTTTACAAATACGACTGGGTATCACTTGATGAATATTAAAATTAAAATTTAATGAATTAATTTAGTTAATTATAGTTAAATATGGAAAAACTGACTTTGACCCTGACCTACCTGTGTCTACGTTCCTCTTGACCTTTCCAGAGTTGCTCAACGTGGAACACGCTAATTGCAGCAAATCTGTAAGGTCTCCGCCACACACTCCCAGAGGATGTGGAGGGCCGGTAATGATGCATGAGTGGATCTGGCCGGCTACAGGTTTGACGCCAACATACAACAGTGTGAGGACCACTGTGACCAACAAGGCGTTGGTTAAAGCGAAGATGGCACGAGCCATTTTAGTTTATCTGAGATAAGGATGGAAACAAATAATAAATAAAACCGTTATAGATTTTAATCACAACTTTATTCATTACACGTTAAATCTACACTTTAACATAATTCTTGTGTTCTTTCATGATTTACTTGATATAAGTAGCCAATAAAATTGATAATGAGTAAATAAATACTTTGTTTTCAAATGAGAAATATTGTCAATATAAAAAATGTGAAATAAAAATAATTGATGATAAAGAGGTAATTACCAAACTGAGTAGGTCTGAAGAGATGAGTTGAGCCGTCCCACTGGTTGATAAAGACGTTTGCCAGTTAGTCTGCGAGGAACTTTGTCTCAATGAGATCTTCAGCCTCGGTTTGAATCATTTATAGAATTTCTTACTGCCCAAAAAATGCCTCAAACAATACAAAATAGAATATTATAAAAAGTGAGTTTTGTTTTTATGCCCCCCCCCTCCTTTGAGCAAATTTTAACTTTGTAACAGTTTTGTCAAGTCCAGGCGGGAATATCAAATATATTCTGTTAAGGAAACAGCTGTCAGGTGTCAGACAGGGATCCCCATAATCTTTTTGGCGGGGCATTTGGGTGGAACTGCTGGGACAATAGACATGAGAGGGAGGTCAGGCTATAGTCATGAGAGGTAGGTAGAGCTAGTCATGAGAGGGAGGTAGGGCTATAGTCATGAGAGGGAGGTGGGGCTATAGTCATGAGAGGGAGGTGGGGCTATAGTCATGAGAGGGAGGTGGGGCTATAGTCATGAGAGGGAGGTGGGGCTATAGTCATGAGAGGGAGGTAGGGCTATAGTCATGAGAGGGAGGTAGGGCTATAGTCATGAGAGGTAGGTAGAGCTATAGTCATGAGAGGGAGGTAGGGCTAGTCATGAGAGGGAGGTGGGGCTATAGTCATGAGAGGGAGGTAGGGCTATAGTCATGAGAGGTAGGTAGAGCTATAGTCATGAGAGGGAGGTAGGGCTATAGTCATGAGAGGGAGGTAGAGCTATAGTCATGAGAGGGAGGTAGGGCTATAGTCATGAGAGGGAGGTAGGGCTAGTCATGAGAGGGAGGTAGGGCTATAGTCATGAGAGGGAGGTAGGGCTAGTCATGAGAGGGAGGTAGGGCTATAGTCATGAGAGGGAGGTAGGGCTAGTCATGAGAGGGAGGTGGGGCTATAGTCATGAGAGGGAGGTGGGGCTATAGTCATGAGAGGGAGGTGGGGCTATAGTCATGAGAGGGAGGTAGGGCTATAGTCATGAGAGGGAGGTAGGGCTATAGTCATGAGAGGGAGGTAGGGCTATAGTCATGAGAGGGAGGTAGGGCTATAGTCATGAGAGGGAGGTAGGGCTATAGTCATGAGAGGTAGGTAGAGCTAGTCATGAGAGGGAGGTGGGGCTATAGTCATGAGAGGGAGGTGGGGCTATAGTCATGAGAGGGAGGTGGGGCTATAGTCATGAGAGGGAGGTGGGGCTATAGTCATGAGAGGGAGGTGGGGCTATAGTCATGAGAGGGAGGTGGGGCTATAGTCATGAGAGGGAGGTGGGGCTATAGTCATGAGAGGGAGGTAGGGCTATAGTCATGAGAGGGCGGTAGTGCTATAGTCATGAGAGGGAGGTGGGGCTATAGTCATGAGAGGGAGGTGGGGCTATAGTCATGAGAGGGAGGTGGGGCTATAGTCATGAGAGGGAGGTAGGGCTATAGTCATGAGAGGGCGGTAGTGCTATAGTCATGAGAGGGAGGTGGGGCTATAGTCATGAGAGGGAGGTGGGGCTATAGTCATGAGAGGGAGGTGGGGCTATAGTCATGAGAGGGAGGTAGGGCTATAGTCATGAGAGGGAGGTGGGGCTATAGTCATGAGAGGGAGGTGGGGCTATAGTCATGAGAGGGAGGTGGGGCTATAGTCATGAGAGGGAGGTGGGGCTATAGTCATGAGAGGGAGGTGGGGCTATAGTCATGAGAGGGAGGTGGGGCTATAGTCATGAGAGGGAGGTGGGGCTATAGTCATGAGAGGGAGGTGGGGCTATAGTCATGAGAGGGAGGTAGAGCTATAGTCATGAGAGGGAGGTAGGGCTATAGTCATGAGAGGGAGGTGGGGCTATAGTCATGAGAGGGAGGTAGAGCTAGTCATGAGAGGGAGGTAGGGCTATAGTCATGAGAGGGAGGTGGGGCTATAGTCATGAGAGGGAGGTAGAGCTATAGTCATGAGAGGGAGGTAGGGCTATAGTCATGAGAGGGAGGTAGGGCTATAGTCATGAGAGGGAGGTAGAGCTATAGTCATGAGAGGTAGGTAGAGCTATAGTCATGAGAGGGAGGTAGGGCTATAGTCATGAGAGGGAGGTAGAGCTAGTCATGAGAGGGAGGTAGGGCTATAGTCATGAGAGGGAGGTAGAGCTATAGTCATGAGAGGGAGGTAGGGCTATAGTCATGAGAGGTAGGTAGAGCTATAGTCATGAGAGGGAGGTAGGGCTATAGTCATGAGAGGGAGGTAGAGCTATAGTCATGAGAGGGAGGTAGGGCTATAGTCATGAGAGGGAGGTGGGGCTATAGTCATGAGAGGGAGGTAGGGC
This sequence comes from Ampullaceana balthica, assembly GCA_944989445.1. Classification (NCBI taxonomy): domain Eukaryota; kingdom Metazoa; phylum Mollusca; class Gastropoda; family Lymnaeidae; genus Ampullaceana; species Ampullaceana balthica. The sequence goes on along the minus strand of CALYLW010000501.1, from coordinate 579,220 downwards.
TATAGTCATGAGAGGGAGGTAGGGCTATAGTCATGAGAGGGAGGTAGGGCTATAGTCATGAGAGGGAGGTAGGGCTATAGTCATGAGAGGGAGGTAGGGCTATAGTCATGAGAGGGAGGTAGGGCTATAGTCATGAGAGGGAGGTGGGGCTATAGTCATGAGAGGGAGGTAGGGCTATAGTCATGAGAGGGAGGTGGGGCTATAGTCATGAGAGGGAGGTAGGGCTATAGTCATGAGAGGGAGGTGGGGCTATAGTCATGAGAGGGAGGTAGAGCTATAGTCATGAGAGGGAGGTAGGGCTATAGTCATGAGAGGGAGGTAGGGCTATAGTCATGAGAGGGAGGTAGGGCTATAGTCATGAGAGGGAGGTAGAGCTATAGTCATGAGAGGGAGGTAGGGCTATAGTCATGAGAGGGAGGTAGGGCTATAGTCATGAGAGGGAGGTGGGGCTATAGTCATGAGAGGGAGGTGGGGCTATAGTCATGAGAGGGAGGTAGGGCTATAGTCATGAGAGGGAGGTGGGGCTATAGTCATGAGAGGGAGGTAGGGCTATAGTCATGAGAGGGAGGTAGAGCTATAGTCATGAGAGGGAGGTAGGGCTATAGTCATGAGAGGGAGGTAGGGCTATAGTCATGAGAGGGAGGTAGGGCTATAGTCATGAGAGGGAGGTGGGGCTATAGTCATGAGAGGGAGGTAGGGCTATAGTCATGAGAGGGAGGTAGGGCTATAGTCATGAGAGGGAGGTAGGGCTATAGTCATGAGAGGGAGGTGGGGCTATAGTCATGAGAGGGAGGTGGGGCTATAGTCATGAGAGGGAGGTAGGGCTATAGTCATGAGAGGGAGGTGGGGCTATAGTCATGAGAGGGAGGTAGGGCTATAGTCATGAGAGGGAGGTGGGGCTATAGTCATGAGAGGGAGGTAGGGCTATAGTCATGAGAGGGAGGTAGGGCTATAGTCATGAGAGGGAGGTGGGGCTATAGTCATGAGAGGGAGGTGGGGCTATAGTCATGAGAGGGAGGTAGAGCTATAGTCATGAGAGGGAGGTAGGGCTATAGTCATGAGAGGTAGGTAGAGCTAGTCATGAGAGGGAGGTGGGGCTATAGTCATGAGAGGGAGGTGGGGCTATAGTCATGAGAGGGAGGTAGAGCTAGTCATGAGAGGGAGGTAGGGCTATAGTCATGAGAGGGAGGTGGGGCTATAGTCATGAGAGGGAGGTAGAGCTATAGTCATGAGAGGGAGGTGGGGCTATAGTCATGAGAGGGAGGTAGGGCTATAGTCATGAGAGGGAGGTGGGGCTATAGTCATGAGAGGGAGGTAGAGCTATAGTCATGAGAGGGAGGTGGGGCTATAGTCATGAGAGGGAGGTAGGGCTATAGTCATGAGAGGGAGGTGGGGCTATAGTCATGAGAGGGAGGTAGAGCTATAGTCATGAGAGGGAGGTAGAGCTATAGTCATGAGAGGGAGGTAGGGCTATAGTCATGAGAGGGAGGTAGGGCTATAGTCATGAGAGGGAGGTAGGGCTATAGTCATGAGAGGGAGGTGGGGCTATAGTCATGAGAGGGAGGTAGGGCTATAGTCATGAGAGGGAGGTAGGGCTATAGTCATGAGAGGGAGGTAGGGCTATAGTCATGAGAGGGAGGTAGGGCTATAGTCATGAGAGGGAGGTAGGGCTATAGTCATGAGAGGGAGGTAGGGCTATAGTCATGAGAGGGAGGTAGGGCTATAGTCATGAGAGGGAGGTGGGGCTATAGTCATGAGAGGGAGGTAGAGCTATAGTCATGAGAGGGAGGTAGGGCTATAGTCATGAGAGGGAGGTAGGGCTATAGTCATGAGAGGGAGGTAGGGCTATAGTCATGAGAGGGAGGTAGAGCTAGTCATGAGAGGGAGGTAGGGCTATAGTCATGAGAGGGAGGTCAGGCTATAGTCATGAGAGGGAGGTAGAGCTAGTCATGAGAGGGAGGTAGGGCTATAGTCATGAGAGGGAGGTAGGGCTATAGTCATGAGAGGGAGGTAGGGCTATAGTCATGAGAGGGAGGTAGGGCTATAGTCATGAGAGGGAGGTAGGGCTATAGTCATGAGAGGGAGGTGGGGCTATAGTCATGAGAGGGAGGTAGAGCTATAGTCATGAGAGGGAGGTAGGGCTATAGTCATGAGAGGGAGGTAGGGCTATAGTCATGAGAGGGAGGTAGGGCTATAGTCATGAGAGGGAGGTAGAGCTAGTCATGAGAGGGAGGTAGGGCTATAGTCATGAGAGGGAGGTCAGGCTATAGTCATGAGAGGGAGGTAGAGCTAGTCATGAGAGGGAGGTAGGGCTATAGTCATGAGAGGGAGGTGGGGCTATAGTCATGAGAGGGAGGTAGAGCTATAGTCATGAGAGGGAGGTAGGGCTATAGTCATGAGAGGGAGGTAGGGCTATAGTCATGAGAGGGAGGTAGAGCTAGTCATGAGAGGGAGGTAGGGCTATAGTCATGAGAGGGAGGTCAGGCTATAGTCATGAGAGGGAGGTAGAGCTAGTCATGAGAGGGAGGTAGGGCTATAGTCATGAGAGGGAGGTAGGGCTATAGTCATGAGAGGGAGGTAGGGCTATAGTCATGAGAGGGAGGTAGGGCTATAGTCATGAGAGGGAGGTAGAGCTAGTCATGAGAGGGAGGTAGGGCTATAGTCATGAGAGGGAGGTAGAGCTAGTCATGAGAGGGAGGTAGGGCTATAGTCATGAGAGGGAGGTGGGGCTATAGTCATGAGAGGGAGGTGGGGCTATAGTCATGAGAGGGAGGTGGGGCTATAGTCATGAGAGGGAGGTGGGGCTATAGTCATGAGAGGGAGGTAGAGCTATAGTCATGAGAGGGAGGTAGGGCTATAGTCATGAGAGGGAGGTGGGGCTATAGTCATGAGAGGGAGGTGGGGCTATAGTCATGAGAGGGAGGTAGAGCTATAGTCATGAGAGGGAGGTGGGGCTATAGTCATGAGAGGGAGGTGGGGCTATAGTCATGAGAGGGAGGTAGAGCTATAGTCATGAGAGGGAGGTAGGGCTATAGTCATGAGAGGGAGGTAGAGCTAGTCATGAGAGGGAGGTAGGGCTATAGTCATGAGAGGGAGGTAGAGCTAGTCATGAGAGGGAGGTAGGGCTATAGTCATGAGAGGGAGGTAGAGCTAGTCATGAGAGGGAGGTAGGGCTATAGTCATGAGAGGGAGGTAGAGCTATAGTCATGAGAGGGAGGTAGGGCTATAGTCATGAGAGGGAGGTAGAGCTAGTCATGAGAGGGAGGTAGGGCTATAGTCATGAGAGGGAGGTAGAGCTAGTCATGAGAGGGAGGTAGGGCTATAGTCATGAGAGGGAGGTAGGGCTATAGTCATGAGAGGGAGGTAGAGCTAGTCATGAGAGGGAGGTAGGGCTATAGTCATGAGAGGGAGGTAGGGCTATAGTCATGAGAGGGAGGTAGGGCTATAGTCATGAGAGGTAGGTAGAGCTAGTCATGAGAGGGAGGTAGGGCTATAGTCATGAGAGGGAGGTAGAGCTAGTCATGAGAGGGAGGTAGGGCTATAGTCATGAGAGGGAGGTAGGGCTATAGTCATGAGAGGGAGGTAGAGCTAGTCATGAGAGGGAGGTAGGGCTATAGTCATGAGAGGGAGGTAGAGCTAGTCATGAGAGGGAGGTAGGGCTATAGTCATGAGAGGGAGGTAGGGCTATAGTCATGAGAGGGAGGTAGAGCTAGTCATGAGAGGGAGGTAGGGCTATAGTCATGAGAGGGAGGTGGGGCTATAGTCATGAGAGGGAGGTAGAGCTAGTCATGAGAGGGAGGTAGGGCTATAGTCATGAGAGGGAGGTAGAGCTAGTCATGAGAGGGAGGTAGGGCTATAGTCATGAGAGGGAGGTAGAGCTAGTCATGAGAGGGAGGTAGGGCTATAGTCATGAGAGGGAGGTAGAGCTAGTCATGAGAGGGAGGTAGGGCTATAGTCATGAGAGGGAGGTAGAGCTAGTCATGAGAGGGAGGTAGGGCTATAGTCATGAGAGGGAGGTAGAGCTAGTCATGAGAGGGAGGTAGGGCTAGAGTCATGAGAGGGAGGTAGAGCTAGTCATGAGAGGGAGGTAGGGCTATAGTCATGAGAGGGAGGTAGGGCTATAGTCATGAGAGGGAGGTAGGGCTATAGTCATGAGAGGGAGGTAGGGCTATAGTCATGAGAGGGAGGTAGGGCTATAGTCATGAGAGGGAGGTGGGGCTATAGTCATGAGAGGGAGGTAGAGCTATAGTCATGAGAGGGAGGTAGTGCTATAGTCATGAGAGGGAGGCAGGGCTATAATGAGAGGGAGGTAGGGCTATAGTCATGAGAGGGAGGTAGTACTATAGTCATGAGAGGGAGGTAGTGCTATAGTCATGAGAGGGAGGTAGGGCTATAGTCATGAGATGGAGGTAGGGCTATAGTCATGAGAGGGAGGTAGGGCTATAGTATGAGAGGGAGGCAGGGCTATAGTCATGAGAGGGAGGTAGGGCTATAGTGATGTGAGGGAGGTAGGGCTATAGTCATGAGAGGGAGGTAGGGCTATAGTCATGAGAGGGAGGTAGGGCTATAAGGGAGGTAGGGCTATAGTCATGAGAGGGAGGTAGGGCTATAGTCATGGGAGGGAGGTAGGGCTATAGTCATGAGAGGGAGGTAGGGCTATAATGAGAGGGAGGTAGGGCTATAGTCATGAGAGGGAGGTAGGGCTATAGTCATGAGAGGGAGGTAGGGCTATTGTCATGAGAGGGAGGTAGGGCTATAATCATGAGAGGGAGGTAGGGCTATAGTCATGAGAGGGAGGTAGGGCTATAGTCATGAGAGGGAGGTAGGGCTATAGTCATGAGAGGGAGGTAGGGCTATAGTCATGAGCGGAAGGTAGGGCTATAGTCATGAGAGGGAGGTAGGGCTATAGTCATGAGAGGGAGGTAGGGCTATAGTCATGAGAGGGAGGTAGGGCTATAGTCATGAGAGGGAGGTAGGGCTATAATAAGAGGGAGGTAGGGCTATAGTCATGAGAGGGAGGTAGGGCTATAGTCATAAGAGGGAGGTAGGGCTATAGTCATGAGAGGGAGATAGGGCTATAGTCATGAGAGGGAGGTAGGGCTATAGTCTCTTGAAGGATACCTCTTGTCAATACCAACATGACAGACCACTCTTATTGTCAATACCTACATGACAGACCACTCTTAGTGTCAATACCTACATGACAGACCACTCTTCTTGTCAATACCAACATGACAGACCACTCTTATTGTCAATACCTACATGACAGACCACTCTTATTGTCAATACCAACATAACAGACCACTCTTAGTGTCAATACCAACATAACAGACCACTCTTAGTGTCAATACCAACATAACAGACCACTCTTATTGTTAATACCAACATGACAGACCACTCTTATTGTCAATACCTACATGACAGACCACTCTTATTGTCAATACCTACATGACAGACCACTCTTAGTGTCAATACCTACATGACAGACCACTCTTCTTGTCAATACCAACATGACAGACCACTCTTATTGTCAATACCAACATGAGAGACCACTCTTATTGTCAATACCAACATGACAGACCACTCTTAGTGTCAATACCAACATGACAGACCACTCTTAGTGTCAATACCAACATGACAGACCACTCTTATTGTCAATACCAACATGACAGACCACTCTTATTGTCAATACCAACATGACAGACCACTCTTCTTGTCAATACCAACATGACAGACCACTCTTATTGTCAATACCAACATGACAGACCACTCTTATTGTCAATACCAACATGACAGATCACTCTTCTTGTCAATACCAACATGACAGACCACTCTTATTGTCAATACCAACATGACAGACCACTCTTATTGTCAATACCAACATGACAGACCACTCTTCTTGTCAATACCAACATGACAGACCACTCTTAGTGTCAATACCAACATGACAGACCACTCTTATTGTCAATACCAACATGACAGACCACTCTTCTTGTCAATACCAACATGACAGACCACTCTTATTGTCAATACCAACATAACAGACCACTCTTAGTGTCAATACCAACATAACAGACCACTCTTAGTGTCAATACCAACATAACAGACCACTCTTATTGTCAATACCAACATGACAGACCACTCTTATGGTCAATACCTACATGACAGACCACTCTTATTGTCAATACCTACATGACAGACCACTCTTAGTGTCAATACCTACATGACAGACCACTCTTTTTGTCAATACCAACATGACAGACCACTCTTATTGTCAATACCTACATGACAGACCACTCTTAGTGTCAATACCTACATGACAGACCACTCTTCTTGTCAATACCAACATGACAGACCACTCTTATTGTCAATACCTACATGACAGACCACTCTTAGTGTCAATACCAACATAACAGACCACTCTTATTGTCAATACCAACATGACAGACCACTCTTATTGTCAATACCTACATGACAGACCACTCTTATTGTCAATACCAACATGACAGACCACTCTTATTGTCAATACCTACATGACAGACCACTCTTAGTGTCAATACCTACATGACAGACCACTCTTATTGTCAATACCAACATAACAGACCACTCTTAGTGTCAATACCAACATAACAGACCACTCTTAGTGTCAATACCAACATAACAGACCACTCTTATTGTCAATACCAACATGACAGACCACTCTTATTGTCAATACCTACATGACAGACCACTCTTATTGTCAATACCTACATGACAGACCACTCTTCCTGTCAATACCTACATGACAGACCACTCTTCTTGTCAATACCAACATGACAGACCACTCTTATTGTCAATACCAACATGAGAGACCACTCTTATTGTCAATACCAACATGACAGACCACTCTTAGTGTCAATACCAACATGACAGACCACTCTTAGTGTCAATACCAACATGACAGACCACTCTTATTGTCAATACCAACATGACAGACCACTCTTATTGTCAATACCAACATGACAGACCACTCTTCTTGTCAATACCAACATGACAGACCACTCTTATTGTCAATACCAACATGACAGACCACTCTTATTGTCAATACCAACATGACAGACCACTCTTCTTGTCAATACCAACATGACAGACCACTCTTATTGTCAATACCAACATGACAGACCACTCTTATTGTCAATACCAACATGACAGACCACTCTTCTTGTCAATACCAACATGACAGACCACTCTTAGTGTCAATACCAACATGACAGACCACTCTTATTGTCAATACCAACATGACAGACCACTCTTCTTGTCAATACCAACATACAGACCACTCTTATTGTCAATACCAACATGACAGACCACTCTTATTGTCAATACCAACATAACAGACCACTCTTAGTGTCAATACCAACATAACAGACCACTCTTAGTGTCAATACCAACATAACAGACCACTCTTATTGTCAATACCAACATGACAGACCACTCTTATTGTCAATACCTACATGACAGACCACTCTTATTGTCAATACCTACATGACAGACCACTCTTAGTGTCAATACCTACATGACAGACCACTCTTCTTGTCAATACCAACATGACAGACCACTCTTATTGTCAATACCTACATGACAGACCACTCTTAGTGTCAATACCTACATGACAGACCACTCTTCTTGTCAATACCAACATGACAGACCACTCTTATTATCAATACCTACATGACAGACCACTCTTAGTGTCAATACCAACATAACAGACCACTCTTATTGTCAATACCAACATGACAGACCACTCTTATTGTCAATACCTACATGACAGACCACTCTTATTGTCAATACCTACATGACAGACCACTCTTATTGTCAATACCTACATGACAGACCACTCTTAGTGTCAATACCTACATGACAGACCACTCTTATTGTCAATACCAACATAACAGACCACTCTTAGTGTCAATACCAACATAACAGACCACTCTTAGTGTCAATACCAACATAACAGATCACTCTTATTGTCAATACCAACATGACAGACCACTCTTATTGTCAATACCTACATGACAGACCACTCTTATTGTCAATACCTACATGACAGACCACTCTTAGTGTCAATACCTACATGACAGACCACTCTTCTTGTCAATACCAACATGACAGACCACTCTTATTGTCAATACCAACATGACAGACCACTCTTCTTGTCAATACCAACATGACAGACCACTCTTATTGTCAATACCAACATGACAGACCACTCTTCCTGTCAATACCAACATGACAGACCACTCTTATTGTCAATGCCAACATGACAGACAACTCTTCTTGTCAATGCCAATATGACAGACCACCCTTCTTGTCAATACCAACATGACAGACCACTTTTCCTGTCAATACCAACATGACAGACCACTCTTCCTGTCAATACCAACATGACAGACCACTCTTCCTGTCAATACCAACATGACAGACCACTCTTATTGTCAATGCCAACATGACAGACAACTCTTCTTGTCAATGCCAATATGACAGACCACCCTTCTTGTCAATACCAACATGACAGACCACTCTTCCTGTCAATACCAACATGACAGACCACTCTTCTTGTCAATACCAACATGACAGACCACTCTTCTTGTCAATACCAACATGACAGACCACTCTTATTGTCAATACCAACATGACAGACCACTCTTCTTGTCAATACCAACATGACAGACCACTCTTATTGTCAATACCAACATGACAGACCACTCTTCTTGTCAATACCAACATGACAGATCAATTCTCTCGTCAACGAGAAGGGAAACGTTATTCAGCTGTTTACTACACGTGTTATATTATGGTTGAAGAAACATCTGATGTTTTATATCTGAACATTCTTCTGATGAGCAGATGTTCAAAATAATCGATATGCGCAAGTAGATAAAATTATTATTCAAAACGCGCCTAAGTGAATTAACACGTAATATCAGACTGTACAATTAATATATTTTTATTTATGCAAACTTACATAAATAAAATGTAATATATTTTCCTTTAAAAATAACATGGACATATTTTTGAGAACTATTAAATATTTGAGGACCTTTGAATCGGTGTTGAAAAACCCCACAATTTGCAGATGAGAGATGGCAGGTCTCAAAAACAACTATCAGCGCCATTCCTCTTTACAACAGGAAATGACGAAGGCAGTCAATATATATAAAGCTCAGTTGATGTTTTTATGTTTATGTTTGTTTGCTTGGTTTTACCAACTCTTAGTGCCACAATCACGGAAAAATTAAATAAATGGACAGGGACCAGATTTTTCTGGACGGTTCCTTTTAAAATGCATATGATTTTGTTATAGTTTTTGAGTTTGGCCCTTGGCTTGAAAGCCGTAATTTTAAAAAAAACGTAAAAACCTAGCTTTTGACTATAAATCCTTTATTTACCAGACGTAACTAAAAGAATGTTCATTATAATACGCAGCGCAAGACCATCCAAAAATACAAAATTGTAGTTTTGTGTCGTAAAACATGTTTAATATAATGCGCACCGATCAGGAATATGTTTATAAAAAGTGTTGTCAATAAAATACGCACCTTATTGCGCGACAGGAAAGGTTGTTCAATATAATACGCACCACGACATTATAGCAAAAAAAGTTAACGTGTTACATAGAGATAAATAAAGATAATCTAAAAATCATTAATTTAATGACGGTAAATTCGATTTATCTGAAAATTTGAAACATCATTATATCATCGGCACGAGTCTGCCTGCAAAATTTCAGCTCGCTAGCTTACGAAGAAGTGGGTTAAAATCGATCCAAAGTTTTATCGGCACCTCCCGCCTGCCTCAAGCAAGCAAGCAGACACCACGACTTAATATAAAGGATAAAAAAAAATTAGAGACAAATAGAGAAAAATAAAATCTGATCTCCATATTGAATAACTTTAGTAGGACTTTCAAAAAGTGTTTTTTGGTGCAGTATTTTTTTTCAAGACTTTATTTTGAGCAGTTTACATTCAAAAATCGTTTATTTGTTGGATGATGCTTTGAAATATCTTTACTTACAGCGCGCACTTTCAAATATCTTTACTTACATTGCGCACTTTCAAATATCTTTACTTACAGTGCACACTTTCAAATATCTTTACTTACAGTGCGCACTTTCAAATATCTTTACTTACAGTGCGCACTTTCAAATATGTTTACTTACAGTGCGCACATTCAAATATCTTTACTTACAGTGCGCACTTTCAAATATCTTTACTTACAGTGCGCACTTTCAAGTATCTTTACTTACAGTGCGCACTTTCAAATATATTTACTTACAGTGCGCACTTTCAAATATGTTTACTTACAGTGCGCACATTCAAATATCTTTACTTACAGTGCGCACTTTCAAATATCTTTACTTACAGCGCGCACTTTCAAATATCTTTACTTACAGTGCGCAATTTCACATATCTTTACTTACAGTGCGCACATTCAAATATATTTACTTACAGTGCGCACATTCAAATATCTTTACTTACAGTGCGCCTATTCAAATATCTTTACTTACAGTGCGCACTTTCAAATATCTTTACTTACAGTGCGCACTTACAAATATCTTTACTTACAGTGCGCACTTTCAAATATCTTTACTTACAGTGCGCACTTTCAAATATCTTTACTTACAGTGCGCACTTTCAAATATCTTTACTTACAGTGCGCACTTTCAAATATATTTACTTACAGTGCGCACATTCAAATATCTTTACTTACAGTGCGCACTTTCAAATATCTTTACTTACAGTGCGCACTTTCAAATATCTTTACTTACAGTGCGCACATTCAAATATCGTTACTTACAGTGCGCACTTTCAAATATCTTTACTTACAGTGCGCACATTCAAATATCTTTACTTAAAGTGCGCCTATTCAAATATCTTTACTTACAGTGCGCACTTTCAAATATCTTTACTTACAGTGCGCACTTTCAAATATCTTTACTTACAGTGCGCACATTCAAATATCTTTACTTACAGGGCGCACTTTGAAATATCTTTACCTACAGTGCGCACATTCAAATATCTTTACTTACAATGTGCACATTCAAATATCTTTACTTACAGTGGGCACATTAAAATATCTTAACTTACAGTGCGCACATTCAATTATCTTTACTTACAGTGCGCACATTCAAAAATCTTTACTTACAGTGCGCACATTCAAATATCTTTACTTACAGTGCTCACATTCAAATATCTTTACTTACAGTGCGCACTTTCAAATATCTTTACTTACAGTGCGCACATTCAAATATCTTTAATTACAGTGCGCACATTCAATATCTTTACTTACAGGGTGGGAGTGGGAAATAAGCACCCACTCCTCTCGAAATATCCCCATAGCTTGCGTCTCATAATAGCCTCTGCTAACCAAAGTCCAACTCCTGGCCTTCTCGTATGACTTGTAACGAAGTCTGGCGGATCACGTTTCAACTGACAGGAGAAGGGGTGAAGGCGGGCCGCTGGCGCCTTAAAACCAGCCGCTTCGGGCAGATGGGGCTCGTTAACCTTGATAGGTAGCTCATCTAGGAGAGGGAAACTCCAATCTCAAACCTCCGTTGTCTCGCGGCCACACCTGTTCACGGAGAGACTAAGGGAGTAAACCCTAACAGAAAATCAGGAGACGGAGTCCCTTAGGCAGTTTTATTGCGATGCGCTATATCTCTGGCAACTCCTGCGATGCAGATGGCACCTTGTTGTATCAGCTAAGCTGTTCCCCTGGAATCACCATCTGTGTGGAGAGAGAGGGCCTGCTGCCTGGGCAACAGCTGGTCTTTCTAAAGCTCTGCCTAGGCTATCGTAGCCTCCTGTGTTTTTTTTTCTTCCTTCTCTACCTCCTCGACCCAATCCTGGAGAGGTCACTCCAGCTTCGCCGCAAGGCGTAGACACAACACGTGGAGCGGCAGTTACCGGTTATAAGCCATTGCTCAATTGGCGTAGAGCTAGGCGCCAGGGGTCGTTCCAGACGGTGGGAGAGATCGCCATGTCTCACTGAGCATCTACCGCCCGCCTTAAGCTGGGCAGCCCCCAGCCAGTAAGGTGATGTTCCGTCATGGCTCGCCTGCCCCATTGGGTGCATGGGGCTCAGAGTGATCAACTCAACAAGCAAGCCATAAACCCAAGCACCAACTGAAAAAATAAGAAAGAAGTTACCAGCACTTCGTTTAGCAAGCTGGAATGTCAGAACCCTCTGCACTGGTTTTAACTCTGACCCCTCATGTGCGGAAGATATAAGGAAGACAGCGGTCATTGACAGGGAACTTTCCCGTCTCGGCATCGACATTGCATGTCTACAGGAGACGCGGCTGGCTGAAAACGGCAAAGTGGTTGAGGCCAACTACACATTTGTCTGGCAAGGACTACCATCAGACAGACCAAGGCAGCATGGCGTTGGTTTTGCCATAAAAAACTCTCTTATGTCATACGTTGAACTGGCGGCACTTGGCACTGAGAGGATACTCGGCATTAAACTTTCAACATCATCTGGCGCAGCCCATATCCTCAGCCTGTATGCACCAACTCTCTGCTCCGAAGAAGAGTTAAAAGACAACTTCTACGAGGCTCTAGACTCCGCAGTAGCAAATATTCCCACATATGAGAGTCTATACCTCCTCGGTGACTTCAACGCCAGGGTAGGTGCAGATCACAAAGCCTGGTCCACCAGCATCGGCTTACATGGCATTGGTAAAATTAATAACAACGGCCAGCGGCTGCTCGAGCTATGCAGTACTCACAATCTGTGTGTAACTAACACATTCTTCAAATGCAAGGACATCCACAAAGTGTCTTGGAGACATCCCCGCTCCAAGCACTGGCACCAGCTTGATCTGGTTCTCACCAGGCGATCTGATCTGGCCAGTGTGCTCCAAACACGCAGTTACCACAGTGCCGACTGTGACACAGACCACTCTTTGGTCGCAAGCAGAATCAAATTAATACCAAAGAAATTGTGTCACTCAAAGAGCAAGGGTAAAACTCGCATCAACACGCAGAATATCAACTGCCCTGAGATAAGTGATCAACTTAACACCAAGCTTGAGCAAGCTCTTAAAGCCAACACCTCGCAGAAAGAAATCCCCAATCCGCATGATGCTATAGGGACAGAACAAATCGATGCGAATTGGCTCCATATTCGAGACACTATTTACAACACCTCTCTTGCCGTCCTCGGGAGGAAGGAAAGAAAAAATGCAGATTGGTTTGAAGCCCACTGGGTTACAATGAATCCCGTGACGGAGACAAAAAGAAAAGCTCTACTGGCCTACAAAGCTTCCCCAGGACCTGACACCCTGAAATGTCTCAGAAGTGCCAGAAACACAGCCCGGAAGACTGCACGTTTTTGCGCTAACACTTATTGGGTGGAATTATGCAAAAGCATTCAATCTGCTGCTGATCAGGGAGATATAAAACAAATGTACGAAGGCATAAAAAAGGCCACTGGGCCCACAACTTCAAAGTCAGCTCCAATCAAGACAAAATCAGGTGAGATGATCACAGAACGAGACAAGCAGATGCGGCGCTGGACTGAGCACTATCTAGAACTCTATGCGACACAGAATGTAGTATCTGACTCTGCCATAGAAAGAATACCAGATCTACCAGTTCTAGATCAGCTTGATGCTCCACCGTCAATAGAGGAGCTTGGTAGGGCTATCGATCATCTGAGAAATGGAAAGGCCCCAGGCAACGATGGCATTCCTGCAGAAGTCCTTAAGCACGGCCAGCCAGCACTACTGAAGCCTCTGCACGAACTCATATGCGATTGCTGGGAACGCGGTCACATCCCACAGGACATGCGTGACGCCAAAATAGTTACGCTTTATAAGAACAAAGGAGATCGCAGCGATTGCAATAACTATCGTGGTATCTCCTTACTGAGTATTGTGGGAAAGGCTTTTGCCAGAGTGATCCTTGCACGCCTGCAAATTCTGGCGCAAAATGTCTACCCAGAATCACAATGCGGTTTTCGGGCTGGCCGGTCAACAATGGACATGATCTTCTCACTCCGTCAGCTACAAGAGAAATGTCGGGAGCAACAGAAAGCCCTCTTTGTTGCCTTCATAGATCTAACAAAGGCATTTGACCTGGTCAGCCGCGAGGGTCTGCTACGTATATTGGAAAAAATAGGATGCCCGCCGCGGCTTCTCTCCATCATCGAGTCCTTCCACACCAATATGCACAGCACAGTGCTCTTCGATGGTGCCACCTCAGAACCCTTCCCAGTCTGTAGCGGAGTCAAACAGGGTTGTGTACTGGCTCCAACACTCTTCGGTATCTTTTTCTCGATGCTACTGCGTCATGCATTCGAGGACTGTTTCGAGGGTGTAAACATCCATACCAGGGCGGATGGAAATCTGTACAACATCAGCCGTCTCCGTGCAAAGAGAAAAGTGGAAAATGTTTTAATTAGAGAGCTGCTCTTCGCGGATGACGCAGCCCTTACCTCACATTCAGAGATAGGTCTCCAACTTTTGGTCGACAAGTTCTCAGAGGCATGCAAAGATTTTGGTCTAACGATAAGCCTCAAAAAGACCAACATTATGAGACAAGGAACTGACTGCTTCCCAGCAATCTCCATTGAGGGAAACACCTTGGATGTCGTCGATGATTTTACCTACCTTGGCAGTAACATCACAAGCACACTCTCCCTGGAAAAGGAAATTGAAACCAGAATCGGCAAGGCTTCATCATTAATGGCTAGGCTGAATAAAAGAGTGTGGAACAATGCACAGCTCACTGCTAGGACAAAAATCACTGTGTACCAGGCCTGCGTGCTCAGCACACTCCTCTATGGCAGCGAGTGCTGGACGACCTATGCCAAACAAACAAAGCAACTCAACAGCTTCCACTTACGATGCTTGCGCAGGATTCTGCACATCAAGTGGCAGGACAAGATAACGAATGTCGAGGTACTCAGAAGGAGTCATATGCTGAGCATGCACTCAATCCTGAGTGAGAGGCGCCTGCGGTGGCTGGGACATGTCCGCAGGATGAACTCGGAGCGCATTCCAAGAGCCCTGCTTTACGGTGAGCTGGCAACTGGTGTGCGGAAGAGAGGACGCCCCTGCTTGCGCTTCAAGGATGTCTGCAAGAAAGACATGAGTCTGGCGCAGATAGACCATAAAACGTGGGAAACCATTGCTGAGGAACGCACCTCCTGGCGGGCTAAAGTACGCGAGGGCATCCAAGTCGCGGAAGCTTCCCTTACAGTCAAGAGCGAGGAGAAAAGGGCCAGGAGAAAGGGGAAGGGGGGCAGAGGAGCAGGAGGAAACGCCATCATCCCATGAGGATGGACGGATGCCATAGTAGTATGCATACTAGTCAATGACAAAGAAGTTAAAAACGAAAGCGAAACATCTCAGCCTGTCACAGTTTCCAAGGCTCCTGTTTAACTATAAAGTTTATAGTATAATCTAATAATTACAAATTAGACTTAAAATTATTATTTTTAACAAAAATTTTATTTTTAAAACATAAAATTAATATATCAGCTATATAATTTAATGATCGAGTAAATGAAAAAGTTACTAATTAGTAGTTAATAGTTACTATTAAGTTGTAACATAGTACTCAGAAAGTACTCGTTACCTTTAAGTTTGTAGCTTGTTTCTTCAATT
Organism: Ampullaceana balthica; assembly: GCA_944989445.1. Classification (NCBI taxonomy): domain Eukaryota; kingdom Metazoa; phylum Mollusca; class Gastropoda; family Lymnaeidae; genus Ampullaceana; species Ampullaceana balthica. Next base: position 563,568 of record CALYLW010000501.1, on the reverse strand, counting down.
TTTAAGTTTCGAAATATTAAGTGTTTGTCATACCCAAATTCTCTTTCAAGATAAATAACATCCCAAGTTTGTTCGGCGACAAGCGAGACATCTTACCATCATTTATCTGCCCCACTGTGCTGAATGCTCTCTCATCATCCAATCTTCTTAAATGTACTGATGTCTGGTTATTTTTAAAAAACTTTTTTATATAATTGTTTATAAACTTCTTAATATTAATTTAATTTGAATTCAAAAATTATTTACTACATTAATATCCGGATATTATCCGGATCTGCCATAAGTGTTTGACAAATCTGTATAGTGGCAAAAATCGTGATATCCGTTCCGGATATAGAATGCATAATAATTTCATGCAAAGTATGAAATGATTGCTATTTTATACATTGCCTAGGCATTCTATAGAATGCCTAGGTGTCGTCTTTACACTCCTAAAGACACCAACATTGCATATGACAAATCAGATTCTTTGATCCTTTTACTAAGTACAAAAAATGTTGAGACTAGTACCATATAGAATTTTAATGTGGGCCATCCCATTTTTATGTATCAAGTTTGGTCAAGATCTAGTAGCCATTGTTTAAAAACCTGTCATTAACTCATGTAACAAAAATGATTTTTTTTTCCCTTCAACTGTTATTTTTTAAAAAAAAATTTTTTTTGTTTTTTTGTTTTTTGTTTAATTTATTTAATAATTGAGTACTTATCTTAACTGTTACAGCCACTCCTTCTATACAGAAGAATATTGCGTCATATGCATTTCCATGGTTTGTATTTAGTCCTGCATTCTTATTAGAGTTTTGAATGTTTATTTAAGGAACTTACAATCATTGTTTGTGTAAAGTTCATAGATTTTCCCAAAGTTTGATGCTCAAACTTCCAGTGATAAATTATTTTTTTTTAATTCTGAAGTAAATTGTTTAGTTTATTTATAAGTATAATATTATTGGCACTCTTTGTGTGTGTGTTACTAATCCTAACCAATCCACTCCAACAAAGTCTCTGTTTTTTTCATTATTTGTAGCATCAGATTACCTGGCCTTAAAACCCTCTAAGGCCCAGTGGGTCATATGTGACCCACCATCATAAAAAAATCTAAAAATTTACTTTAAGGCATTTTCTTATGGTATGATTACCACCAAAGCCCAGTGTTCCTTCTGTGGAACAAAAGGGAGCTAAAATTTTCATCCTAACATAGTTATTCTTTAGTGAATTCCCTTTAGCAAATGGCTACCCCCAAGGCTCTTTGTACTGGGAGACGACCACCTATATTTTATGAATCAGCTCTTTATCAGGAGGTAAGTTTCAAATTAATTTATTGTTTTAAATGAAATTTAAATATGTTTGAAACACTTATGAATGCATATAAATATTAAATTCGTAATAATTTTGCAATGCTATGCTGTATAAAACCATTGGGTCACGGGCGACCCACTGGGTGTTCATGGTATGAAGTTTTGTAGTGGTTGCCCCTGGTTACCGTTTGTTGCTAAGAATTTATTTTTTGCACTATAAATAACGTTATAGTGTCTTACTAATATGTTTAGTTATATTATTATTTAGTGTTATCATTTTAATATGAATATATTGTTTTTATTCATTATTATTATAAATAATCTGTTACATTATCTTATCTGTTTACAGACGCTCCTTCTATACAGAAGATTATTGCGTCCTACGCTTATCTATGGTTTGTGTTTAGTCCTGCATTTTTATTAGAGATTTAAATGTTGATAAAGTGTTGGTTTTCCTGGATTCTTCAGGCAATCCCATTCCACGCCCGAATTCCGGACGGGAAGAAGGAAAACTTGTATGTGTTTGTTCTTGCATACGGAATAAGAAAGGTGTTTTTATCCTTATGTCTATCTGAGGGTTGTATTAAGTTATCTTTGTGTTGTATTTCTAAATTAGAATTAATTGCTTTATGTATGATTACTACTTTGCTCTTGGTTCTTCTATCCTCTAGTGTTTCAAGGTTTAATGATTTAACTAATGGTGTTATTCTTGTCAGTTTCGAATATTCTCCAGTAATGAATCTGGCAGCTCTTTTTTGAATTTGTTCTAGTTTATCAATGTTTTCTTTGGTGGATGGGTCCCATACAGAAGATGCATATTCTAGTACAGGTCTCACCAAAGTGAGGTAGCATTTTAGTTTTATATCTCTATTACATTTTTAAAGTTCCTTTTTATAAAGCCTAAGGTTTTGTTTGATTTTTTAATAACTTCATTGACATGGGGATTCCATGATAGTTTCTCATTTATTAAGACTCCTAAGTATTTTGCATCTTTAGTTTGGGTCAGTTCTTTTCCACATTACAAATATTCCTTATGTAAAAATAATGTTAGTAAAATAGTAATAACAACAAAAGTGGATTTTAGGACTAAACTGTAACTGTAAACTAAGGATAAACATGGGTTATACTTTATAATACAAACAAAATTATTTTTCTATTTTTCAGAAAGCCTTTTTAATCAGAAGTACAACATACAAGACATGAGATGAATCTAATTTTGAAGCTATAAATTCAGATGAAAGTGATTAGGAGAATAATGACATTTCAACGCATGATAAATATGAAGACTAGGCCTACAAGTACAACCCTAATAATGTTTGAGGCAAATGATGTGGTACAGAAAATTTTATGAGAAGAATGTTATTGTATTATATAACATTGAACCACTCAACTCTACATGATCTAAGTCTACCGAGGAAAGAAGAATAAAGACCTATGAGTAACAAGCCTTTCAAGCGTTATTTCTGAATCATATAAATGCCTAAAAGGACATAAAATGTGAGAGAATATCTGTTGTATCCCCTACAGATTGCCCAGTAAAGAAATAGAAACCTCCAACAACAACTTTGCCAGAATTAAAGATAGATGGTTACTCTAAATATCAATTTCCTATTCCCAGTGATGAGCTTCAGCGATGCAAATTGTACAACCTAAAAACAAATAACTTATTATAAAAATACAATTTTTATCTTTGTTTCACTCAACAGAGAAGCTATTTGAGGATTATTTACCTGAAATTGTGTAATATATTTTGAATACAATTTTTTTTATTAAAAATGTTTTTTTTTCGTGTGAATTAATGAGTGAAATTTATACCCTTAAAGCCCAGTGGGTCACCCGTGGAACAAATTGGAAAAGTAGGTCAAGGTCACATGAAAAAAAAATCGAGCATGGATATCAATTTCTATACCCAAAGTATGCATGTATACCAAAGGAAATAATTTTCCAAGCACTAGAACATGGTCTGGGTTTTAGAGGGTTTTAAACTGAACTATTTTGCCAGATAAAATTCTCATTTCATTCTTTCAGATAGAAAACTATTACAAGAACTAAAAACAGTAGCTCTTAAAATTTAATTAGTAAAAATAAGTTGTTCTCTTTGAAACTAAGTTCATAATTTACTGTCATCTTTTTATCCTACATATGATATATGCATATAATACGTATATGATAAATGATTTCTTTAATTACTTAGGCCTTTTATTAATGATTAACATGTTTTAAAATACATTATACTAGATGACCCGCGGCGTAGCATACGCCGCTAATGATTTTGTGACGGGTGAAGACTTCCTGAAAGACACAGTTGTCAAAATGGGGTGGGTTTGGGCAAACGCCTGTGGGTGAATGAAAAGAAGGAACTCTGGGGAGACCCAAGGCGTATCACCTGTAAAAAATGACGGAAGTGTTCAGCTGAAATCTATTTATTTTGAAAAAAATGAACTTTTTTAGGGCGCCTAAGGCGCCCACTTTTTCAAAATCCCAACTAACTTGTCCTTGTTTGATCAATACGAAATATTAAACTTTCTGAAATGTACAAAAAGTATTTTATAACTTTTTACATTGTTCCCTTTTTACAAATTAAAATATCAGCGAAAAAATTACGTCATATAATTTTTTTTTAAAAACGCATATTTAATTTGCACACCTTTTGATGCATTGGTGGAGTAATTTGGTGCGCTGCTTTCTAAAATTAGTATCTGTTGAACATACTTGCAGCTTGCCTCGCAGGGTCCGACCACGAAGAGAATTATATATATAAAGATTTTGTTTGCATTTGTGACCTATTACTCTCTTGAATATAAAGCATTTGTTTGTATATTGAAGAGATTCATTGCAATGGTTTGATGTAAACAAAAATAATATTAAATAATGTACTTTGAATGATCAACACATCATTTATTATTTAACACTTAGTTATTTGTTTTGAGTTACTGTCAGTGCTATTTATGGCAAGCTGAACAAACTGATGAGTCATCTTGCAGATAGTACAACAAACTATTGGAGGCCTATAAAAAATTTAATAAAATTCTACCTCATTATCAAAACATTTTAGAAGCTTTATTTAGCCCAAAGACTATACACTTATTATGATGAGTTTTCTATGTTAAAGTCTGCTAGGATATTCAGCAATTGAAAGTGAAAACAAAGGATTATGAGAAATAACAGCTCCCAAATTAACTACCATTTTCATAAATTCAATTGATTAACCATATCTACTTAAGACTAGATGTTTCTTTTTGTCTAGCAAGTTGCCATAGGGAAACTCTGAAAATGTATTTAACATAAACAACACACTTTAGATTTCATATTTGAGACTGCAACAGTCTCTTAAGATGAAAACTTTTTAAAGTAAAACTCACATTTAAAGTGAGCAGAAATGTTTTTTTTTCAACATAAAATATAGCAATAAGAGTGAATCTCATATCAAATTTCTAATCTTCATTGCAGAACCAGTAATTTAGACAAATGAATT